>WFAB01001540.1:12500-145760 GCA_018977245.1 Lethenteron camtschaticum | reverse complement strand
AGAGAGACACGGGGAGGGGGAGACACGGAGGGGAGACACGGGAGGGAGGGAGGGAGACACGGGGAGGGGGGAGACACGGGGAGGGGGAGACACGGGGAGGGGAGGAGACACGGGGAGAGAGACACGGGAAGAGAGACACGGGGGGAGAGACACGGGGGAGAGACACTGGGAGAGAGACACGGGGGAGGGAAGGGAGAGAGACACGGGGAGGGAGACACGGGGGGGAGACACGGGGGGAGGAGGGGAGAGAGACACGGGGGGAGACACGGGGAGACACGGGAGAGAGAGACACGGGGGAGACACGGGGAGAGAGACACGGGGGAGACACGGAGAGAGAGACGGGGAGAGAGACACGGGGGGNAGACACGGGCAGAGAGACACGGGGAGACACGGGGAGACACGGGATGAGAAAGAGAGACACAGAGNCACGGGNAGANAGAGACANGGGACGGGAGAGGGACACGGGGAGAGAGAAAGNGAGNCAGAGAGAGACACGGANAGGGAGAGGAGNCACGGGGGAGACACGGGGAGGGAGAGAGAGACACGGGAGAGAGNCACGGGGGGGAGACACGGGAGNGACAGGGGNCACGGGGAGAGACACGGGGAGAGAGNCACGGGGAGAGAGAGGAGAGACACGGGGGGAGACACGGGAGAGAGACACGGGGAGAGAGAGACGGGAGGGGGNAGAGACACGGGGAGACACGGGAGAGAGNCACGGAGAGAGAGNCACGGGGAGAGACACGGGAGAAGACACGGGGGGNGAGACACGGGGAGAGACACGGGGAGGGGGGGGGAGAGACACGGGGGGAGACACGGAGAGAGAGACACGGGGAGAGAGACACGGGGGGAGAGACACGGGGCATGGGGGGGGNAGAGGGGGAGAGAGACATGGGGAGAGAGACACGGGAGAGAGACACGGGGGGGGAGACACGGGGAGGGAGACACGGGAAGGGGGGAGACACGGGGAGGGGGGGNAGACACGGGGAGGGNAGAGACACGGGGAGGGAGGGAGAGACACGGGGAGGGGAGGGAGGGAGACACGGGGAGAGAGACACGGGGAGAGACACGGGGGAGAGACACTGGGAGAGAGACACGGGGGGGAGGGAGGGGAGAGAGACACGGGGAGGGAGACACGGGGGGAGACACGGGGGGNAGGGAGGGGAGAGAGACACGGGGAGACACGGGGAGAGACACGGGGAGAGAGAGACGGGGGGNAGACACGGCGANGAGAGACACGGAGAGACACGGGGAGAGAGACACGGGGGGAGACACGGGGAGAGACACGGGGGGGGGGTGGAGACACGGACAGAGAGAGACGGGAGAGAGACACGGGGGGAGACACGGAGAGAGAGACACGGGAGAGAGAGACAGGAGACACGGGAGAGAGACAAGGGCACGGGGAGAGACACGGGAGACACGGAGACAGAGNCACGGAGAGAGAGACACGGGGTTAGAGACACAGGGGGGGGAGGACACGGGGAGAGACACGGAGACACGGAGGAGAGAGACGGGGAGAGAGACACGGGGGGAGACACGGAGAGAGAGACACGGGGAGAGAGAGACGGGGGAGAGACACGGGGAGAGAGACACGGGGAGAGAGACACGGGGGGAGAGACACGGGGAGACCGGGAGAACACGGGGAGAGAGACACGGGGAGAGACACGGGGAGAGACACGGGGAACAGGACAGAGNCACGGGAGAGTGGGAGAGNCAGGGAGACAGGGAAAGAGACAGAGNCANGGACAGAGAGACAGACGGCGNGGGNGGGAGAGACAGAGAGACACNGGGAGAGAGNCACGGGNAGANAGAGACAGGGGACACGGGGAGAGAGACACGGGGAGAGAGAGACGGGGGGGAGAGACACGGGGACACGGGAGAGAGACACGGAGNGAGACGGGGANAGACACGGGGGGAGAGACACCGGGGGAGGGGGGGNGAGGCACGGGNAGAGAGAGGGGGGGGAGAGACACGGGGGGNAGACACGGAGAGAGAGACACGGGGAGAGAGAGGGGAGAGACACCNGGAGAGAGACACGGGGTTAGAGAGACACGGGGAGAGACACGGGAGAGAGACACGGGGAAGACACGGGGAGAGAGNCACGGGGAGAGAGACACGGGGGGGGGGAGAGACACGGGNAGAGAGACACGGGGAGAGAGACACGGGGAGAGACACGGGGGGAGAGACATGGGGAGAGAGACGGAGGGGAGAGAGAGAGAGACGGAGGGGACGGGAGACACGACACGGGGAAACGGGGAGAGAGACACGGAGAGAGAGNCACGTGGGGAGACACGGGNAGAGAGACACGGAGAGAGAGACNCGGGGGGAGAGACACGGGAGGGAGAAACGAGTTGCCAAGTGGAGTGATGGACGTGCAAGAAAGAGGCGGAGGTACGCTGGGTCCATCCTGTGGCCTAACTTGACCTCTTGACCTCTTGACCTATTGACCCGAGTCCCCCGTGACCCCCCCGCAGGAGCGGAGAAGGAGCGCTTGCACCGAGTCCAAGTCCTGCACGACTCCATGTTCGGCTGATTCCACACGGACACCACCAACACAACCAGCACCACAACCACACCACCAACACAACCACCACCACCACAACCACCAACACAACCACCACCACAACCACCAACACAACCACCAACACCACCACCCAACCAGAACCACAACCACCACCACAACCACCACCACAACCAGAACCACAACCACACCACCACCACTCTACCACCATCAACCACCACCACCACTCACCACCACAACCACCACTCACCACCTCNACCACAACCACCACTCTACCACAACCACCACCTCACCACCACCACTCTACCACCACCACACCATCCACCCACTACCACCCAACCACCACCACAACCACCACCACAACCATCATCACCATCTCTACCACCACAACCATCACCATCTCTACCACCACAACCACCACCTCTACCACCACCAGCACCACAACCACCACCATCACACCATCTCTACCACAACCACCACCACCACAACCACCACCACAACCACCACCACAACCATCATCACCATCTCTACCACCACCACAACCAGCACCACAACCACCACAACCAATCACACCACCTCTACCACCACCACCATCACACCATCTCTACCACCACATCAGTCACCACACCACCACCATCACCACCACCACCACCACCATCATCATCATCACCACCCCACCACCACACCACCACCATCACCACCACCACCTCCGTGTAACGCGTAGACTTACGACCAATGTGATCCATAATAAAGGTGGTTTGTGTTTGGGTGAGATCGTGTAAACATTCAAGTCTCGTTAAAACCACCACCAACACCACCACCACCACCACCCCCACCACCCCACCACCACCACCACCCCACCACCACCCAACCACCCCCACCACCACCCCACCACCACCACCACCACCACCACCACCCCCACCACCACCACAACCACCCCCACCACCACCACCACAACCACCCCCACCACCCCACCACCACCACTCACCACCCCAACCACCACCACCACACCACCACCACCACCACCACCCCCACCACCACCACCACCACCACCACCACAACCACCCCACCACCACCACCCAACCACCCCCACCACCCCCACCACCACCACTACCACCACCCAACCACCACCACCACCACCACCACCACCACCCCACCACCCCCACCACCACCACCACCCCCACCACCACCCAACCACCCCACCACCACCACCACAACCACCCCCACCACCCCCACCACCACCACCACCACCACCACCACCCCCACCACCACCACCCCCACCACCACCACAACCACCCCACCACCACCCCNACCACCACCACCACCACCACCACCACCCCACCACCACCACAACCACCCCCACCACCACCACCACAACCACCCCCACCACCCCACCACCACCACTACCACCACCCCAACCACCACCACCACCACCACCACCACCACCACCACCCCCACCACCACCACCACCCCCACCACCACCACAACCACCCCCACCACCACCACCACAACCACCCCCACCACCCCACCACCACCACTACCACCACCCCAACCACCACCACCACCACCACCACCACCCCACCACCCCACCACCACCACCACCCCACCACCACCACAACCACCCCNACCACCACCACCACAACGCACCCCACCACCCCNACCACCACCACCACCACCACCACCACCACCCCCACCACCCCCACCACCACCCCCACCACCACCACCACCACCCCACCACCACCACCACAACCACCCCCACCACCACCCCCACCACCCCCACNACCACCACCACCACCACCACCCCACNACCACCACCACCACCACCCCCACCACCACTACCCCCACCCCCACCACCACCACCACCCCCACNACCACCACCACCACCACCACCACCCCCACACCACCACCACCCCCACCACTACCTCACCACCACCACTACCACCACCACCACTACCTCCACCACCCCCACCACCACCACCACCCCACCACCACCACCACCCCACCACCCCCACCACCACCACAACCACCACCACCCCCACCACCACCCACCACCACAACCGCTCCTTGGGCCTCCCCTAGGTCGACTCAGCCTCAAAACGAGTAACTGGTGTGGTTTGTGTGTGAACATCGCCACTGGGGAGACAAAGGCGGCCGGCGTGGTTAATCCAAGTCCCGGTAGTACAGCGAGTTTAGTAATAGTTATATAGTAGTAGGTTTTTACCCTTTTAAACTGGTACAAAACTGACACCTTTATTCAAGGCATCGTTTTAAAGCTTTCGTGACTGCAGGGATTCATCTTCTTGGTTCTTTCGGTAAAGTCACGTAGGTAAAATATAAAAATACAACATAATAAAATATTTATTATAATAATAATAAAATTACAATTATTTTAATGTTTTTTAATATTGTTGTTAAAGTCATCACGTAGAAGGGAAATTATAAAATAATAAAAATTCTAAAATACAATTTTTATTATTATAATGAAAATAAAACATAAAAGAAATAAAAATTATTTTATTATGTTTTATTTTATTATTTTATTACTTCCCTTCTACGTGACGACTTTACCGAAAGAACCAAGAAGATCAAGGCATCGTGTTTGCATTAACCACAACACAATAGTCAAACATGCAAACAAAAAGAAGCAACTCTGATAATGATATGCACTGTCCTTGAAGTTGATTGTTTTATCTTTCTACGTGACTTTACCGAAAGAACCAAAGAGTAATTCCTGCAGTCACGAAAGCTCCAAAATTAAATTGAACCCATTACGGGTTTTAAGTTTATTTTTCTTCTCTCTCTGGGTTTCTTGTTTTTCTCTCTCTCTCTGCGTCCTCTCTTTGGAATGTTCACACTTAAATTCAACTTAGCAATCTTTAAAATACGTAATCGACCGGCTACGCGTTAATTGTGTGTTGACCGACTCTCTGTGTTGATTACTTACATTTAGATATTTTGAGGTTATTAATTTTATGTNTCTTTCTCCCGTCTCCTAATTTTCAAGCTTGCGTACCGTACCAACGTCGCCCTACTCATTGACATGCTAATTTTTCCTCTGCCCCCTGCCTCTCTCCGCCCCCGCCCCCCCCCCCCTGTCTATTTAAGGCCTGCTACAGAGAAATCTCCCTTACCTGTGTACTTCTCTCTGTGATCTTGGTGATATCTGTTGCTTATATGTCTCCAGGGGCGGTTTCTTCATTAGGNCGATTGCACCACCAATCTCAGCCGTCACTGTCATCCTCTGGATATAGTCCAATCAGCGTCATGTCACGTTCTGTGGAGTGCCGCCTCTTTTGGGCGATTTCACTCCGGCTGAGAATCGCCCCGAGTGTTCCCGTGGACTTACATTCAAAGATGTTTTTTTNCGAACGGGGGCGCTGCAATGCATTCTCTACGGCTTCCGGGAGGGCTCGCACTAACGTGCTTACGTCATCATACGTAAGCACGTTTCAGTCAACAATATTATTTGTCGCCACCTAGTGGAATCTTTAATAAAAGAAACTGAGTGGATTGTAATAATAGTGAGTATAGAAACAAACAAGGTGTATTGTAAGAGTCACTTTATTTTTCATAATATTAAAGAAGTGAAGTTGCCTTTACATGCTTAAGCTGTTAATTTATCCATTGCATGGGTGGACTTATCCTTATCAATCATCCAGACATTTGCCCCCCCTGAGAGATTTTGCAGGAGCCTCCACTGGCGTCTATAGTTTTCTGGTTAGATTTTTGCTGCTATTTCTTTTATACCTGATGATGATTGCTTGTGTTGCAATCGAAACGTCGTAGTGCGCTATTATTAAATGTATTATTTTATCTTTATACGTGACTTTACCGAAAGAACCAAAGAGTTTAGTAATATAATTGACTTCTGCTGGAGGTCACCATGACGCCGTGTAAGATACCAGCGACGATAGGCTCCCCCTCCACATGTCTCTCGTTTGTAGACGATTCAGAGCCACCATTTGAATCACTTTCTCTTGACTTTGTGGTACGTGCAGCGTCTGTCATGCAGTGATAGAAAAATTAACCCGTAAAAACAAAGTTTTTCACTATAAATCCTTTATATGCGTGGCGGCTCGAGTCCTCTCGTCCTCTGGCTTGAGATGGCTGCCACCTATGGGTCAGATGAATGCATTGCACCATTAAGCAATTGGTCATTAAATATAATATTTTTGTCCTAAAAAGTGTAAATTTTTTCCACGAAAAGTAATTGTCACACACAACGAGTCTGTGTGCAAAATGTCAGCTCGATTGGATCACGGGAAGTGGGTTAAAAAACGACCGAAAGATTTGCACGGTCCTAAGCAAGAAAGCAAGCACGCGAACTTAATATAAAGGATTTAAAAAGAAGTCATATTTAAAAGTACTTTTTAAAAAACGCGCTTTAATGAAATGTACTGTACTATTAATGGCAAAACTTCACGACTCCAGGAAGTGGAGTTTTGCCATTACCGAAACATAACATTAAATAGAAACACAAATCTAGTATACTTAGACATGTAATGTACATTACATTTCTAAGTATACTAGATTTGTGTTTCTATTTAATTTATACCTGATGATGATTGCTTGTGTTGCAATCGAAACGTCGTATGCTATTATTTAATTTAATTTATTATTTTATCTTCATACGTGACTTTACCGAAAGAACCAAAGAATAATTCCTGCAGTCACGAAAGCTCCAAATTAAGTTTGAAACATAACATATGAAACAGATGGTTTCAAAAAATTGTATTTTTATTTTTNATGACAATACAGTATTGTCATCGGTAAGACAAAAGTATACCAAGTTTCCAGTCGATACCACATTGGGAAGTGGGTTAAAATTGAGTTACAAGATTTGAGCATACAAGAACAACAGAGTGCGTTAACAGAAAGCGTGTAAAAATATTGTTTAAAAATATATTCTATTTATTTTATGATAGAATACTGTGTTGTCATCAGTAAGACACAAGTATACCAAGTTTCCAGTCGATACCACATTGGGAAGTGGGTTAAAATTGAGTTACAAGATTTGAAGATACAACAACAACAGAGTGAGTTGATCAAAAGCGTGTAAAATAATGTTTTAAAAAATATGTTTTAGATTATTTTATGGTAGAACGTCATCAGTATGACGTAAGTAATCCACTTGGGAAGTGGTGAAACATTGAGTTGCAAGATTTGAGGATAAATCAACAACAACAGACAAAGTGAGTTAATAGAAAGCGTGTGAAAATATTGTTTAACATATATTCTATTTATTTTTATGATAGAATATGGTATTGTCATCAGTATGACATAAGTATACCAAGTTTCCAGTCGATACCACATTGGGAAGTGGGTTAAAGTTGAATTACAAGATTTGAAGATACAACAACAGACAAAGTGAGTTAATAGAAAGCGTGTAAAATATTGTTAAAAAATATTCTATTCTTTTTATGATAGAATACAGTATTGTCATCAGTAAGACATCAGTATACCAAGTTTCCAGTCGATACCACATTGGGAAGTGGGTTAAAATTGAGTTACAAGATTTGAGCATACAACAACAACGCCTCTACTGTGTGAAATGATCGAAAATCGATAAGACAGGTAACAAAAAAACATGTTTCCTGGACTTGTGCAGCTGTTCTCGACTAATTTCAGGGTGCCGATTCCAAATCTGATCTCAGATTTGCTCCATCACATCTCATTGTTATGCTATCGGCATACCCCATTTTCATTGATTTTACCCGAAATTAACTCTGTCACTTATGATTGCAAGTTGTTGCGAGTCAGTGACTGCTTTAGTGTTAAAATATGGTGCTGTATTTTTAGGATAGTGTGTTTATAATATCATTTTATGTAGATGTCCACATTCATTTCATATTTTTTTTCCGCAGTTTTTATTGAAAATGCAATATTTGATATCTCAAAAACCCGATGTGAGAGACAAAAACTGATGCCAGATTTGGAATCAGCACCCCACAAAATCACCTTGAAACCGTTGGAATTACCTTGTGCCAGAACAAAGTGTGTTGACCAGTGTAATCTTGATTTAAATCTTTCGTGACTGCAGGGATTCATCTTCTTGGTTCTTTAGGTAAAGTCATCACGTAGAAGGGAAGTAATAAAATAATAAAGTATTATATTATTTTATTATGTTTTATTTTTATTCTTTTATTATTTCCATTCTTAAACCCGTTGGAATTACCTTGTGCCAGACAAAGTGTGTTGACCAGTGTAATCCAGCAGCATAGGGGGTGTGGGAAGGGCTCGGAGAATTTTCAACAACGTAATAATCACACAATCATTGTTTAAAATAGCTTATTTTTGTACATTCTTGTATAGCATGTTTTTAGGTGTAGTACGTGTTTTAGTGTTTAAAATTTATTTACGAAAAAGAAAAAAATTGGCGTGCATAAACAGATAAGAGACAAAAAAATGTATTTACACCATTGGAACCTCATTTGCCAGTAGAAAAAAAATGATAATTGTTTTTTACCCTTCTATCTGGCAACAAAACTGACACCTTTTTNACGAGGAGTCATGTTTGCATTGACCACAATACCTGCAGCCATAATGCAAACAAAAACAACTCTGATAATGTATGCACTGTCCTTGATGTTGATTGGTCCACACCCGAGACAGCTTTCCTTAGAGCCTAGTCTCACATGGTCCTTGAAGTTGATTGGTCCACACCCGAGACAGCTTTCCTTAGAGCCTAGTCTCACATGGTCCTTGAAGTTGATTGGTCCACACCCGAGACAGCTTTCCTTAGAGCCTAGTCTCACATGGTCCTTGAAGTTGATTGGTCCACACCCGAGACAGCTTTCCTTAGAGCCTAGTCTCACATGGGTTGGACCAGATGACGCCAAAAGGTGCACAACTCAAAGACAATGCACCATCAGAGTATGAGAGCTCGGGTAAGCATTTACACCNTTGGAATTCATTGCCAATAGAAAAATGATAATTGGTTTTTTTTTTATCTGCAACAAAACTGCACCTTTTTTNANGGTCTTTGCATAGACCACTCCTTGTAAAAAGGTGTCAGTTTTGTTGTCAGATAGAAGGGTAAAAAACAATTATCATTTTTTTTTCTGACAAATGAGATTCCAATGGTGTAAATGCTTCACCCGAGCTCTCATACTCTGATGGTGCATTGTCTTTGAGTTGTGCGCCTTTTGGCGTCATCTGGTCCAACACCCATGTGAGACTAGGCTCTAAGAAAAGCTGTCTCGGGTGTGGACCAATCAACTTCAAGGACAGTGCATACATTATCAGAGTTATGTTTTNGTTTGCATTATGACTGCAGGTATTGCGGTCAATGCAAACATGACTCCTTGTAAAAAAAAGGTGTCAGTTTTGTTGCCAGATAGAAGGGTAAAAAAACAATAATCATATTGTTACTGGCAAATGAGGTTCCAATGGTAGTTCAACATACACACACAAAAGCTGGAACTTCAATTTATGGTATACATTTTAAATGGCATCCTACCACTCATGCATACCGGTCTGCGCACAAAGTCAGCTTTGGACGAGAAGTAGCTTATGCTGAAATTCACACCAAAAATGTAATGAAATTGACAGAAAACAAAAAGGCTATACAATGCGAAAGAAGCTCATACGTACGTAGTGTAATAGCGCCGGCTGGTGACCATCAGCGGCAACTGCGGCGTACAAACAGTGCACACGCCGGTGAGCATATACACGGTGTGTGTGTCGGCAGGGCGGAGGAATTTGGCCAAGGGTCACAGAAGGCCCATTCGCGATCCCCTGGTACCTGCTAGCGGGTTCGAGAAAGGAGGTGCGTCTTCTTGGTTCTTTCGGTAAAGTCATCACGTAGAAGGGAAGTAATACTGGTAGGAACGAAGTGGACCAGACCACCAATAGATTATATCGTCCGTCCGTCCGCGTCCGTCCGTCCGTCCGTCCGTCCGTCCGTCCGTCCGTGGGAGGGGTTCGCATTTCATCAGTGATTGGGGGGTTATTGATCACGAGGGAGTGATGGGGGGGTTATTGATCACGAGCGAGTGATTGGGGAGGTTATTGATCACGAGTGATTGGGGGTTATCGATCACGAGTTATTGGGGGGTTATTGATCACGAGTGATTGGGGGGTTATTGATCACGAGCGAGTGATTGGGGGGTTATTGATCACGAGCGAGTGATTGGGAGGTTATTGATCACGAGTGATTGGGGGTTATTGATCACGAGTGATGGGGGGTTATTGATCACGAGTGATTGGGGGGTTATTGATCACGAGTGATTGGGGGGTTATTGATCACGAGTGATTGGGGGGTTATTGATCACGAGCGAGTGATTGGGGGAGGTTATTGATCACGAGTGATTGGGGGGTTATTGATCACGAGCAGTGATTGGGGGGTTATTGATCACGAGCGAGTGATTGGGGGTATATTGATCACGAGCGAGTGATTGGGGGNTTATTGATCACGAGCGAGTGATTGGGGGTTATTGATCACGAGCGAGTGATTGGGGGGTTATTGATCACGAGCGAGTGATTGGGGGGTTATTGATCACGAGGGAGTGATTGGGGGGTTATTGATCACGAGTGAGTGATTGGGGGGTTATTGATCACGAGGGAGTGATTAGGGGGTTATTGATCACGAGCGAGTGATTGGGGGTTATTGATCACGAGCGAGTGATTGGGGGGTTATTGATCACGAGTGATTGGGGGGTTATTGATCACGAGTGATTGGGGGTTATCGATCACGAGTGATTGGGGGGGGTTATTGATCACGAGTGATTGGGGGGGTATTGATCATGAGCGAGTGATTGGGGGGTTATTGATCACGAGCGAGTGATTGGGGGGTTATTGATCACGAGTGATTGGGGGGTTATTGATCACGAGTGATTGGGGGTTATCGATCACGAGTGATTGGGGTTATTGATCACGAGTGATTGGGGGGTTATTGATCACGAGCGAGTGATTGGGGGTTATTGATCACGAGCGAGTGATTGGGGGGGTTATTGATCACGAGCGAGTGATTGGGGGTTATTGATCACGAGCGAGTGATTTGGGGTTATTGATCACGAGGAGTGATGGGGGGTTATTGATCACGAGCGAGTGATTGGGGGTTATTGATCACGAGCGAGTGATTGGGGGGTTATTGATCACGAGTGATTGGGGGGTTATTGATCACGAGTGATTGGGGGGTTATTGATCACGAGCGAGTGATTGGGGGGTTATTGATCACGAGCGAGTGATTGGGGAGGTTATTGATCACGAGCGAGTGATTGGGGGGTTATTGATCACGAGCGAGTGATTGGGGGGTTATTGATCACGAGCGAGTGATTGGGGAGGTTATTGATCACGAGTGATTGGGGGGTTATTGATCACGAGTGATTGGGGGTTATCGATCACGAGTGATTGGGGGTTATCGATCACGAGTGATTGGGGGGTTATTGATCACGAGTGATTCTGGGGGTTATTGATCACGAGTGATTGGGGGGTTATTGATCACGAGCGAGTGATGGGGGGGGGTATTGATCACGAGCGAGTGATTGGGGGGTTATTGATCACGAGCGAGTGATTGGGGGGTTATTGATCACGAGCGAGTGATTGGGGGGTTATTGATCACGAGCGAGTGATTGGGGGGTTATTGATCACGAGGAGTGATTGGGGGGTTATTGATCACGAGCGAGTGATTGGGGGGTTATTGATCACGAGCGAGTGATTGGGGGGTTATTGATCACGAGCGAGTGATTGGGGGGTTATTGATCACGAGTGATTGGGGGGTTATTGATCACGAGCGAGTGATTGGGGGGTTATTGATCACGAGCGAGTGATTGGGGGGTTATTGATCACGAGAGAGTGATTGGGGGGTTATTGATCACGAGCGAGTGATTGGGGGGTTATTGATCACGAGCGAGTGATTGGGGGGTTATTGATCACGAGAGAGTGATTGGGGGGTTATTGATCACGAGTGATTGGGGGGTTATTGATCACGAGCGAGTGATTGGGGGGGTTATTGATCGCGAGTGATTGGGGGGTTATTGATCACGAGGAGTGATTGGGGGGTTATTGATCACGAGCGAGTGATTGGGGGGTTATTGATCACGAGCGAGTGATTGGGGGGTTATTGATCACGAGCGAGTGATTGGGGGGTTATTGATCACGAATGATTGGGGGTTATTGATCACGAGTGATTGGGGGTTATCGATCACGAGTGATTGGGGGGGGTTATTGATCACGAGTGATNGGGGGGGGTATATTGATCACGAGCGAGTGATTGGGGGGGGTTATTGATCACGAGCGAGTGATTGGGGGGGTTATTGATCACGAGCGAGTGATTGGCGGGGTTATTGATCACGAGCGAGTGATTGGGGGGTTATTGATCACGAGGAGTGATTGGGGGGTTATTGATCACGAGCGAGTGATTGGGGGGTTATTGATCACGAGCGAGTGATTGGGAGGGTTATTGATCACGAGAGAGTGATTGGGGGGTTATTGATCACGAGCGAGTGATTGGGGGTTATTGATCACGAGCGAGTGATGGGGGGGGNTTATACTGGTAGGAACGAAGTGGACCAGACCACCAATAGATTAATGTGTCCGTCCGTCCGTCCGACCGTCCGTCCGTCCGTCCGTCCGTCCGNGGGAGGGTGGTGTTGAGGGTGGTGTTGGAAATGAAAGACTACGAGTCTTTAAATCTCACAGCGTTTCTTGTCAAACAAACACTTTTAATTAACGTTACACTAGAATACAGTAATTTTGTCTTTAACTCCTCTATACCTGGTCGATATCTCTGTACCGGTACTAAGTATTATTCCTACCAGCCCACCCGCAGGGTCCTGTTAAATAATAAAAATAAAACATTATAAAATAATTTCACGACGTTTCGGCCACAACGCAAGCAGCCGTCCTCAGGTGAAGACAGGTCGTCGGAAAGACAGCGTCTGAATGAAACACCACCAGGCTTGGCAGCGTATATGTTTCATTCAGACGCTGTCTCCCGACAGACCTGGTCTTCACCTGAGGACGGCTGCTTGCGTTGTGGCCGAAACGTCGTGAGAATTATTTTATTATGTTTAATTTGTATTATTTTATTACTTCCCTTCTACGTGACTTTACCAAAAGAACCAAGAAGATGAATCCCTGCTGCAGTCACGAAAGCTTTAAATCGAAATTTAAAGGAGGTGCGGTCAGGGCAGAGCCAGGCCACGCTGTTAGCATAAAAGGGGGCCGAGATTGGGTTGGAATTGGATCGTCTCGTCGTAGCTGTCGTCTCGTTGCCATCGTCGCTGGCATCTTCGTTTGATCGCAGCGACGAGAGACCCATATTCAGAGAGACCCATAGATCCGCAGAGGGAGAGAAATCTGCGCAACCACCACTGGGAGAGAGTCACCACAAACTCCAAATATACAGCAGCAGCAGGCATCAGGGTCAGGATCGAACCCACGACCTCCTGCACACCAGGCGAGCAGTTAACATCTCGCCAAACTCCGCACCCGTCCAAGAGACTACATCACCCTAAAGAATCCAATCCCTTCAGTGGCTCCCAATACCAATTTTGGAGTAATTTCAAGATCACATTGGCATCGAAAATCAGCAAAAACGGACAAGGTGATGTCCACCTCAGAGAGATGGATCTGTGAGATCAGAAGCTACAGTGACCATGAGCGATGTAGAGTGCACGAGGAGGCCTTCATCCAGCAGTTTGTGTGGCTGGCTATGATGAAAGTTGATGGGCACTTAATTGTGTAGCCACCATTGCTGATATTATCTCAGTTATGAAAACTCAACAGTGACGGGGCAATCCACACTTGAGTGGCTTGACTGGCTTCCACCTCGAGTCGTCTGGATCTTTGACGATCCTGCATCAGAGAACGTCGCAAGGAAACGGGGCGAGAGGCAAAACATTTCGCGATCAACACAGCGGCAGGAGACTTGTTGCAACCTCCACCCCCCCTCCCTTTGATGCTGCTAATCCTGCATAATGCACGAGCATAATGACTTTGAAACCCCCCCCGCCCACCCACCTCCTACGCATTTCCCATAAATATGCTAAATTCCTCTTGATATGCAAATTCTTTTGTCAAGGCGCCCTTCTTCCCCCTCCAACCCAGCAGCTTAAATATACGCTCCAAGCTTGGTGGTGTTTCATTCTTCACCTGAGGACGGCTGCTTGCGTTGTGGCCGAAACGTCGTGAGAATTATTTTATTGTGTTTTATTTTTATTATTTTATCACTTCCCTTCTACGTGGTGACTTTACCGAAAGAACCAAGAAGATGCTGTTGTAGCAAACTGGATTTGTAGCTTTCGTGACTTGCAGGAAATTGCTCTTTGGGTCTTTCGGTGATGTGGCGTAGAACGAAAATCAGATAATAGAGTAAGACGTTTCGATTGCAACGCAAGCAAGCGTCATCAGGTAGAACTCAATTTGAGAGAGAGACAAAACACAGACACGGAGACACACAGACAGACACACAAGCAGAGAGAGACACACACACAGACACACAGAGAGAGACACAGAGACACAGAGAGACACACACACACNGACACAGAGAGACACACAGAGAGAGAGACACACACAGAGACAGAGACACACACAGAGACACACAGAGACACACAAGACACACAGAGAGACACACAGAGACACACAGAGAGAGNCACACACACACAGAGAGAGACACACACAGAGAGACACACAGAGAGACACACACAGAGACACACAGAAAGACACACACAAGACACACAGAGAGAGACACACACAGAGACACACAGAGAGAGACACACACACAGAGACACACAAGAGAGACACACAAGACACACAAACAGAGACACAGACACAAGAGACACACACNGACACACAGAGAGAGACACACAACAGACACACAGAGAGACACACAGACAGACACACAACAGAGAGACACATAGACACACACAGAGATAGACACACAACATAGACACACAGAGAGAGAGACACACAGAGACACACAGAGACACACAGAGACACACAGAGAGAGACACACAGAGACACACAGAGACACACAGAGAGAGACACACAGACACACAGAGAGAGAGAGACACACAACATAGACACACAGATAGAGACATACAGAGAGACACACACATAGACACACAGAGAGAGACACACAACATAGACACACAGAGAGACACACACACAGACACACAGAGAGAGACACAAAGAGACACAGAGAGAGAGAGACAAACAACACAGACACACAGAGAGAGACACACAACATAGACACACAGAGAGAGAGACACACAGAGACACACAGAGAGAGACAAACACAGAGACACACAGAGAGAGACACAGAGACACACAGACACACAGAGAGAGACACACAGAGACACACAGAGATAGACACACAACAGACACAGAGAGAGAGAGACACACACACAGATACACAGAGAGAGACACACAGAGAGATACACACAGAGAGACACACACAACAGAGACACACAAAGAGAGACACACACAGAGACACACAGAGAGAGACACACACACACGGAGACACACAGAGAGAGACACACAACAGAGACACACAGAGAGACACAGACACACAGAGAGAGACACACACACAGACACACAGAGACACACAGAGACACACAGAGAGACACACACACACAGACACACACCTGAGAGAGACACACACACAGACACACAGAGAGACACACACACCAGACACACAGAGAGAGACACACACATAGACACACAGAGAGAGACAACCACAGAGACACACAGAGAGACACACAACATAGACACACAGAGAGAGACACACAAAGACACACAGAGAGAGACACACACAGAGACACACAGAGAGACACACACACAGAGACACACAAAGAGAGACACACACAGCAAAACACAGAGAGAGACACACAACACAGACACACAGAGAGAGACACACAACAGAGACACACAGAGAGACACACACAACAGAGACACACAGAGAGAGACACAAGCAGAAAAACACAGAGAGAGAGACACAACAGCGACACACAGAGAGACACACACACATAGCAGAGAGACAAACACATAGACACACAGAGAGAGACACACAGAGACACACAGAGAGAGACACACACCACAGAGAGAGACACACACATAGACACACAGAGAGACACACAGACACACAGAGAGACNAACAGACACACAGAGACACAATAGACACAGAGAGAGACAACAGAGACACACAGAGACAGACACACAAACAGAGAGAGACACAACAGACACACAGAGAGAGACACACAGACAGACACACACAGAGAGACANCATAGACACACAGAGAGATAGACAACACATAGACACACAGAGAGACACACACAGAGACACACAGAGAGAAACACACAACATAGACACACAGAGAGAGACACACAAAGACACACAGAGAGAGACACACAGAGACACACAGAGAGACACACAGACACACAGAGAGAGACACAAGACACACAGAGACAACAGAGACACACAGAGAGAGACACACACATAGACACACAGAGAGAGACACACANCACAGACACACAGAGAGAGACAAACAGACACAGACACACAGAGAGAGACACACACAGAGACACACAGAGAGAGACACACACATAGACACACAGAGAGAGACAACACAGAGACACACAGAGAGAGACACACACACAGACACACAGAGAGACACACAGAGAGAGACACACAACACACAGAGAGAGACACACAGACACACNGAGAGACACAGACACACAGAGAGACACACAGAGAGAGACACACACATAGACACACAGAGAGAGACACCACAGAGACACACAGAGAGACACACACACAGACACACAGAGAGACACAGAGAGAGACACACAACACAGACACACAGAGAGAGACACACAGACACACAGAGAGAGACACACAACACAGACACACAGAGAGACACACAGAGAGAGACACACACAGACACACAGAGAGAGACACAGAGAGAGACACAGAGAGACACACAGAGAGAGAGACACACAAGAGACACACAGAGAGACACACAACATAGACACACAGACAGACACACAACATAGACACACACAGAGAGAGACACACAGAGAGAGACACACAACACAGACACACAACACAGACACACAACATAGACACATACAGAGACACACAGAGAGAGAGACACACACAGAGAGACACACAACACAGACACACAGAGAGAGACACACAGACAGACACACACACACATAGACACACAACATAGACACACATGTCTATGTTGATGACGGCTGCTTGTGTTGCAATCGAAACGTCGTACTCTATTTTTTAATTTATTTTCTCTCTACGTGACTTTACCGAAAGACCCAAAGAGTTCTGTTATAGCAAGTCAAGTCAAAGGTAAGTTCCTGACGCCATGGTGGCTAGCTAGATGTTGACTACCTCGCCTGGTATGCAGGAGTCGTGGGTTCAATCCCGACCCTGAGGCCATGGTGGCTAGGTAGATGTTGACTACCTCGCCTGGTGTGCAGGAGGTCGTGGGTTCAATCCCGACCCTGAGGCCCCCACCCTCCCCACCCACGACCTCCTGCACACCAGGCGAGGTAGTCAACATCTACCTAGCCACCATGGTGTCAGGGTCGGGATCGAACCCACGACCTCCTGCACACCAGGCGAGGTAGTCAACATCTACCTAACCACCATGGTGTCAGGGTCGGGATCGAACCCACGACCTCCTGCATACCAGGCGAGGTAGTCAACATCTCCTGCACACCAGGCGAGGTAGTCAACATCTACTAGCCACCATGGCGTCTGGATCGGGATCGAACCCACGACCTCCTGCACACCAGGCGAGGTAGTCAACATCTACCTAACCACCATGGTGTCAGGGTCGGGATCGAACCCACGACCTCCTGCATACCAGGCGAGGTAGTCAACATCTCCTGCACACCAGGCGAGGTAGTCAACATCTACTAGCCACCATGGCGTCTGGATCGGGATCGAACCCACGACCTCCTGCACACCAGGCGAGGTAGTCAACATCTACCTAACCACCATGGTGTCAG
This sequence comes from Lethenteron camtschaticum, assembly GCA_018977245.1. Taxonomy (NCBI): domain Eukaryota; kingdom Metazoa; phylum Chordata; class Hyperoartia; order Petromyzontiformes; family Petromyzontidae; genus Lethenteron; species Lethenteron camtschaticum. Next base: position 127,267 of record WFAB01001540.1, on the reverse strand, counting down.
GGTCGGGATCGAACCCACGACCTCCTGCATACCAGGCGAGGTAGTCAACATCTCCTGCACACCAGGCGAGGTAGTCAACATCTACTAGCCACCATGGCGTCTGGATCGGGATCGAACCCACGACCTCCTGCACACCAGGCGAGGTAGTCAACATCTACCTAACCACCATGGTGTCAGGGTCGGGATCGAACCCACGACCTCCTGCATACCAGGCGAGGTAGTCAACATCTCCTGCACACCAGGCGAGGTAGTCAACATCTACTAGCCACCATGGCGTCTGGATCGGGATCGAACCCACGACCTCCTGCACACCAGGCGAGGTAGTCAACATCTACCTAACCACCATGGTGTCAGGGTCGGGATCGAACCCACGACCTCCTGCATACCAGGCGAGGTAGTCAACATCTCCTGCACACCAGGCGAGGTAGTCAACATCTACTAGCCACCATGGCGTCTGGATCGGGATCGAACCCACGACCTCCTGCACACCAGGCGAGGTAGTCAACATCTACCTAACCACCATGGTGTCAGGGTCGGGATCGAACCCACGACCTCCTGCATACCAGGCGAGGTAGTCAACATCTCCTGCACACCAGGCGAGGTAGTCAACATCTACTAGCCACCATGGCGTCTGGATCGGGATCGAACCCACGACCTCCTGCACACCAGGCGAGGTAGTCAACATCTACCTAACCACCATGGTGTCAGGGTCGGGATCGAACCCACGACCTCCTGCATACCAGGCGAGGTAGTCAACATCTCCTGCACACCAGGCGAGGTAGTCAACATCTACTAGCCACCATGGCGTCTGGATCGGGATCGAACCCACGACCTCCTGCACACCAGGCGAGGTAGTCAACATCTACCTAACCACCATGGTGTCAGGGTCGGGATCGAACCCACGACCTCCTGCATACCAGGCGAGGTAGTCAACATCTCCTGCACACCAGGCGAGGTAGTCAACATCTACTAGCCACCATGGCGTCTGGATCGGGATCGAACCCACGACCTCCTGCACACCAGGCGAGGTAGTCAACATCTACCTAACCACCATGGTGTCAGGGTCGGGATCGAACCCACGACCTCCTGCATACCAGGCGAGGTAGTCAACATCTCCTGCACACCAGGCGAGGTAGTCAACATCTACTAGCCACCATGGCGTCTGGATCGGGATCGAACCCACGACCTCCTGCACACCAGGCGAGGTAGTCAACATCTACCTAACCACCATGGTGTCAGGGTCGGGATCGAACCCACGACCTCCTGCATACCAGGCGAGGTAGTCAACATCTCCTGCACACCAGGCGAGGTAGTCAACATCTACTAGCCACCATGGCGTCTGGATCGGGATCGAACCCACGACCTCCTGCACACCAGGCGAGGTAGTCAACATCTACCTAACCACCATGGTGTCAGGGTCGGGATCGAACCCACGACCTCCTGCATACCAGGCGAGGTAGTCAACATCTCCTGCACACCAGGCGAGGTAGTCAACATCTACTAGCCACCATGGCGTCTGGATCGGGATCGAACCCACGACCTCCTGCACACCAGGCGAGGTCCCCAACATCTCCTAGCCACCACGCTGCTTACCAACGTTCATAATCTTAGTTTTGTCGGTAAAGTAACGTAGGTAAAAATTTTAAATTAAAATTAATAAAAAAATAAAAAATCACGACGTTTCGGAGGCAACACAAGTCTCCGTCATCAGGTGGGACCGTCACAGCCGGATTTGCTGCATCAAGTGAAATGTAGAACTTACCGAGGTTGTCCAGCCACACGCGCAGCTGCTGAGGGTAGTGGTCTTGCACGGCTCTCAGAGCCACCAGAAGCTTCTGGTAGCCCGCCTCCCNGTCGATGAAATGGTCGAGGATGTAGGCGGCGCACTCGTCCTTGCTCTCCATGTTCTTGGCCGTGATGTAGAACGAGCGCTGGGCGTACCACTTGCTGTCGATCTCGTCAAGCAGCAGCGAGGGGTCGAGGGCGATCCACGCCTTGAGTTCGTCCTTCTTGCCCTGGACGGCCGCCTCCGTCTCCTCCTCCACCACCACGATGTGGGCTTCGTTCGCTGTGGCACGGAAAGAAAATTGACGTTAAACAAGTGTTACCCGTAAAAACAAAGTGTTTCACTCTAAAACCTTTGTATGCGTGGCGGCTAGAGTCCTCTCGTCCTCTGGCTTGAGATGGCTGCCACCTGTGGGTCAGATGATTGCATGCAGCATTAAGCAATTGGTAATTGAATATTATATTTTTGTTTTAAAAAGTGTAAAATTTTGGAAATTTTTTNCACGAACATTAATTGTCACGCACAACAAGTCTGTGTGCAAAATGTCAACTCGATTGGATCACGGGAAGTGGGTTAAAAAACGACCGAAAGATTTGCACGGTCCTAAGCAAGCAAGCAAGTGAACTTAATATAAGTATTTAACCAGTAAAAACAAAGTTTTTCACTATAAATCCTTTATATGCGTGGCGGCTAGAGTCCTCTCGTCCTCTGGCTTGAGATGGCTGCCACCTATGGGTCAGATGATTGCATGGCAGAATTAAGCAATTGGTAATTAAATATGATATTTTTGTCCTAAAAGTGTAAAATTTTGGAAAAAATTTTCACGAACATTAATTGCACGCACAACGAGTCTGTGTGGAAAACTAACTCGATTGGATCACGGGAAGGGGTTAAAAAACGCCGAAAGATTTGCACGGTCCTAAGCAAGCAGCAAGCGAACTTAATATAAAGGATTTAAAAATCGTGGATGTAAACTCTGTGTTCTTTCGGTGAAGTCACGTATAAGGATAAAATAATAAATTAAATATCTAGCATACTCGACGTTCGATTGCAACACAAGCAATCATCATCAGGATATAAAGAAATAAACAAAAATCTAACCAGAAAGCTATAGACAGACATATAAGCAGACAGGTTAGATTTTTGTTGCTATTTCTTTCTTTTATACCTGATGATGATTGCTTGTGTTGCAATCGAAACGTCGTAGTATGNTAGTATTTAATTTTATTTCTTTATACGTGACTTTACCGAAAGAACCAAAGAATAATTCCTGCAGTCACGAAAGCTCCAAAATAAAGATTAAATACTAAAGCCACGTTTTGATTGCAACACAAGAATCGTATCAGGTATAAATGAAATAGAAACACAAATCTAGTAATACTTAGACGTAATGTAATACAACAGAGAATAACATAACACAACGACCTGNTTGATTACGTTCTTCCTGAGAATGCTACATTAGAATAAAACACAGAACCAGAGACATATAGACAACATAAAAGCGGAGAAGATATCTACAGAGATACATAGAGACACATACATAGGACACAGAAGAACAGGTCTGTCGAAAGACAACGTCTGAATGAGACCACCAAGCTTGGCAGCGTATAACTTAAATATATACTTAAAATACGCTGCCAAGCTTGGTGGTGTTCAGAAGAACAGGGCTGTCGGAAAGACAGCGTCTGAATGAACACCACCAGGCTTGGCAGCGTATATACTTAAATATATACTTAAATATACGCTGCCAAGCTTGGTGTTCAGAAGAACAGGTCTGTCGGAAAGACAGCGTCTGAATGAGCACCACCAGCTTGCAGCGTATATACTTAAATATATACTTAAATATACGCTGCCAAGCTTGGTGGTGTTCAGAAGAACAGGNCTGTCGGAAAGACAGCGTCTGAATGAGCACCACCAGCTTGGCAGCGTATATACTTAAATATATGCTGCCAAGCTTGGTGGTGTTCAGAAGAACAGGGCTGTCGGAAAGACAGCGTCTGAATGAGCACCACCAGCTTGGCAGCATATATACTTAATATATACTTAAATATACGCTGCCAAGCTTGGTGGTGTTCAGAAGAACAGGGCTGTCGGAAAGACAGCATCTGAATGAGCACCACCAGCTTAGCAGCGTATATACTTAAATATATACTTAAAATACGCTGCCAAGCTTGGTGGTGTTCAGAAGAACAGGGCTGTCGGAAAGACAGCGTCTGAATGAGCACCACCATGCTTGGCAGTGTATATACTTAAATATATACTTAAAAATATATACTTAAATATATACTTAAATATTCGCTGCCAAGCTTGGTGTGTTCAGAAGAACAGGGTTTCGGAAAGACAGCGTCTGAATGAGCACCACCGCTTGCGTTATTTAAATCGTGGCAAGCTTTGGTGTTAGAAGAACAGGGCATATTTTCCATCTGNATGAGAGCTTGGCAGCGTATATACTTAAATATACTTAAATATACGCTGCCAAGCTTGGTGGTGTTCAGAAGAACGGGCTGTCGGAAAGACAGCGTCTGAATAGCACACCAATGGCAGCGTATATACTTAAATATATACTTAAATATACGCTGCCAAGCTGGTGGTGTTCAGAAGAACAGGTCTGTCGGAAAGACAGCGTCTGAATGAGCACACCAAGCTTGGCAGGTATATACTTAATATATACTTAAATATACGCTGCCAAGCTTGGTGGTGTTCAGAAGAACAGGTCTGTGGAAAGACAGCGTCTGAATGAGCACCACCAGCTTGGACAGCGTAATACCTAAATATATNCTNAATATACGCTGCCAAGCTTGGTGGCTGTTCAGAAGANCAGGTCTGTCGGAAAGACAGCGTCTGACGGAATAACAGACGGTCGTCTTATGAGGACGGCTTCTTGCGTTGTGGCCGAAACGTATGAGAATTGTATTTNATGTTTTATTTTATNATTTNATTATTTTTCTACGTGANTTTACCAAAGAACCAGAGTAAATCCTGCAGTCACGAAATTTAAATCGAAATTNTTGATTACATTCNAAGCNTGGTGGTTATTAGACTGTTTTANGATGATTCTTATNAGGACGTGTGTTGTGGAATCTAGAATTGNTTTTAATAGTTATTTTNATTGTTGTNATTATGTTTATTTTATNATTATTTTTTNATTTTNATTGTTTNATTATTTTTTTTTTTATTATATTNATTANGTTTTATTTGATTGATNCTTGTTATTAGTTTNATTTTTATTATTATATAATGTTTNATTTTGTTTTATTATGTTTTTATTTTATTGTTTTATTATGTTTATTTTTGATTATTTTATTATTTTTATTTTATTCTTTTATTATAGTTTTTTTTTATTTTTATTANGTTTTATTTTATTATTTTATTATGTTCTATTTTNATTGTTTTATTAGTTTATTTTTATTATTTATTATGTTTTATTTGTATTCTTTTATTATGTTTTATTTTTATTATTTTATTATGTTTTATTTTTATTGTTTTATTATGTTTTATTTTTATTATTATTATGTTTTATTTGTATTCTTTNATTATGTTTTATTTTTATTATTTTATTATGTTTTATTTTATTGTTTTATTATGTTTTATTTTTATTTATTTTATTATGTTTNATTTTATTCTTTTATTATGTTTTATTTTTATTGTTTTATTAAGTTTTATTTTTATTATTATCTTANGTTTATTTTATTATTTTATTATGTTTTATTTTTATTCTTTTATTATGTTTATTTTTATTGTTTTATTATGTTTTATTATTTTATAATGTTTTATTTTCATTATTTTATTAGTTTTATTTTTATCGTTTTAATTTTATCATTTTATTATTTCCCTTCTACGTGATGACTTTACTGAAACAACCAAGAGAATGGACCGTTGGCAACGCGCGCGTGTAGTGCAACTCGCCGGCTTATATGCCGCGGTCACAGCCGTCGTACCCAGAGTCTCAAGCCAAACGTTGACCTCCGGATAGCTGCTCCTGAGGTCTTGCAGCGTGCACAGGAGCTGATGGCATTTCTTCTCCTCTCCGTCGATGAAGTGGTCGAGCAGGAAACCCGCACGCTCCAGTTCGCAGGAAATGCTCCGGGCTCTGGAGAGAATCTCCGCGGAGAGGAGTTGCTTCTTTTCCAGCTCTCTGAGCAGAGGCGACGAGTCCTTGCCGAGCCAACGCTTCAACTCGGGTTTCTTGCCTCGGATCACGTGAAGAGCGTTGCCAGGAACAACCACGATGCGGTTATCTGCGTGAAGAAAACCACCACAAGTCGTTTTAGTTTGACGCTTTGAAGGCGGCACTCACCGTCCACAATCTTCTCCTGCCTTGTCATCTCACTCTACTCCCCTCCACGCACTCTCCTACCTCTCCCCTCTCATCTCACTCTACTCCCCTCCACGCACTCTCCTGCCTCTCCCCTCTCATCTCACTCTACTCCCCTCCACGCACTCTCCTACCTCTCCCCTCTCATCTCACTCCACTCCCTCCACTCACTCTCCTGCCTCTCCCCTCTCATCTCACTCCACTCCCCTCCACGCACTCTCCTGCCTCTCCCCTCTCATCTCACTCTACTCCCCTCCACGCACTCTCCTACCTCTCCCCTCTCATCTCACTCTACTCCCCTCCACGCACTCTCCTACCTCTCCCCTCTCATCTCACTCTACTCCCCTCCATTCACTCTCCTGCCTCTCCCCTCTCATCTCACTCTACTCCCCTCCACGCACTCTCCTACCTCTCCCCTCTCATCTCACTCCACTCCCCTCCACGCACTTTCCTACCTCTCCCCTCTCATCTCACTCTACTCCCTCCACGCACTCTCCTAACTCTCCCCTCTCATCTCACTCCACTCCCTCACGCACTCTCCTGCCTCTCCCTCTCATCTCACTCTACTCCCCTCCACACACTCTCCTGCCTCTCATCTCACTCCACTCCCCTCCACGCACTCTCCTACCTCTCCCTCTCATCTCACTCTACTCCCCTCCACGCACTCTCCTAACTCTCCCCTCTCATCTCACTCCACTCCCCTCCACGCACTCTCCTGCCTCTCCCCTCTCATCTCACTCTACTCCCCTCCATTCACTCTCCTACCTCTCCCCTCTCATCTCACTCTACTCCCCTCCATTCACTCTCCTGCCTCTCCCTCTCATCTCACTCCACTCCCCTCCACGCGCTCTCCTACCTCTCCCTCTCATCTCACTCCACTCCCTCCACGCACTCTCCTACCTCTCCCTCTCACTCCACTCACCTCCACGCACTCTCCTACCTCTCCCTCTCATCTCACTCCACTCCCCTCTATTTACTCTCCTACCTCTCCCCTCTCATCTCACTCCACTCCCCTCTATTTACTCTCCTACCTCTCCCTCTCATCTCACTCCACTCCCCTCCACGCACTCTCCTGCCTCTCCCCTCTCATCTCATTCCACTCCCCTCCACGCACTCTCCTGCCTCTCCCCTCTCATCTCACTCCACTCCCCTCCACTCACTCTCCTGCTCTCCCTCTCATCTCATTCCACTCCCCTCCACGCACTCTCCTGCCTCTCCCCTCTCATCTCACTCCACTCCCTCCACGCACTCTCCTGCCTCTCCCTCTCATCTCACTCCACTCCCCTCCACTCTCTCCTGCCTCTCCCCTCTCATCTCACTCCACTCCCCTCCACGCACTCTCCTGCCTCTCCCTCTCATATCACTCTACTCCCTCCACGCACTCTCCTACCTCTCCCTCTCTCTACTCCCTCCACGCACTCTCCTACCTCTCCCTCTCACTCACTCCCTCCACGCACCTCTCCGACCTCTCCCTCTCATCTCACTCTACTCCCTCCACGCACTCTCCTACCTCTCCCCTCTCATCTCACTCCACTCCCCTCCACGCACTCTCCTGCCTCTCCCTCTCATCTCACTCCACTCCCCTCCACGCACTCTCCTACCTCTCCCTCTCACTCCACTCCCCTCCACGCATCTCCTACCTCTCCCTCTCATCTCACTCTACTCCCCTCCACGCACTCTCCTACCTCTCCCTCTCATCTCACTCCACTCCCCTCCACTCACTCTCCTACCTCTCCCCTCCGTCTCACTCCACTCCCCTCCACTCATCTCCTGCCTCTCCCCTCTCATCTCACTCTACTCCCCTCCATTACTCTCCTGCCTCTCCCCTCTCATCTCTCTCTACTCCCCTCCACGCACTCTCCTACCTCTCCCCTCTCATCTCACTCTACTCCCNCCACGCACTCTCCTGCCTCTCCCTCTCATCTCACTCCACTCCCCACCACGCGCTCTCCTGCCTCTCCCTCTCATCTCACTCACTCCCCTCCACGCACTCTCCTGCCTCTCCCTCTCATCTCACTCTACTCCCCTCCACGCACTCTCCTACCTCTCCCTCTCATCTCACTCCACTCCCCTCCACGCATTCTCCTACCTCTCCCTCATCTCACTCTCTCCCTCCACGCACTCTCCTACCTCTCCCCTCCATCTCACTCTACTCCCTCCAGCACTCTCCTACCTCTCCCTCTCATCTCACTCCACTCCCCTCCACTCACTCTCCTACCTCTCCCCTCTCGTCTCACTCCACTCCCCTCCACTCACTCTCCTGCCTCTCCCCTCTCATCTCACTCTACTCCCCTCCATTTACTCTCCTGCCTCTCCCCTCTCATCTCTCTCTACTCCCCTCCACGCACTCTCCTACCTCTCCCCTCTCATCTCACTCTACTCCCTCCACGCACTCTCCTGCCTCTCCCTCTCATCTCACTCCACTCCCCACCACGCGCTCTCCTGCCTCTCCCCTCTCATCTCACTCTACTCCCTCCACGCACTCTCCTGCCTCTCCACTCTCGTCTCACTCTACTCCCCTCCACTCACTCTCCTACCTCTCCCTCTCATTCACTCCACTCCCCTCCACTCATTCTCCTACCTCTCCCTCTCATCTCACTCTACTCCCCTCCACGCACTCTCCTACCTCTCCCCTCTCATCTCACTCTACTCCCCTCCACGCACTCTCCTGCCTCTCCCCTCTCATCTCACTCTACTCCACTCACTCTCCTGCCTCTCCCTGTCATCTACTCCCTCCCCTCCACGCACTCTCCTACCTCCCCCTCTCATCTATTAAAACTATTTTTTATACCAGGTAAGGTCCCATTGAGTGTACAGTTCTGTTTCAGAAGCGACCCTTCTATCACAAATGATAGCACCTCAACGAGGTGGCACAGGCAATGTCCATGCTCTTATGGAAGAACATTCCACGTTGTACATCGTTTAGTTATGAGTAGCAACTTTACAGTCCTTCCACAACACATATTGGAGACCCCTCTCCATAACTGTAATCGTACTAGGCTTTTTAAAAAATCATATTTGATAGTGTTTAAAGTATAATAAATGTACGTAAATGTTTAATACAATAGTTTGTAATGTTAGGCTTAGGGGATTGTTCCTAGCGACACATCACATTTTATTGTTGTAGTAGATTAGTAATCAGTTAATTAGCATAGTTTCCTCTACAAGGAATTGTACTTGTAAGACGTTTCACTTAATAATACGCTTTACTCTCCCAACACACTCGTGAGCTGAAGTAGTAACTAATTGGCGTTTGTTTATGTAACAAATCCCTTACTAATTGTCTGTCAGGTGGTGGAGAGTTACGACACATTTATACTTGCACGATCTAACCCCAAAAAACTATATTATGTATACTATTGTGTCCCGAAAGCCTACTAGTTAAACTATTATTATTATAACGTAACCACGAAGCTTTAGTCAGCATTTTAACGTTAGTCGTGGGTCCTATGGGATGTGAAACAATAACTGAACAAGTATAACCCGTAAAAACAAAGTTTTTCACTCTAAATCCTTTATATACGTGGCGGCTAGAGTCCTCTCGTCCTCTGGCTTGAGATGGCTGCCACCTATGGGTCAGATGATTGCCTGCCACCATTAAGCAATTGGTAATTAAATATTTAATTTGTTTTCCCTAAACAGTGTAAAATTTTGGAAAAAAATTTCACGAACATTAATTGTCTCGCACAACGAGTCTGTGTGCAAAATGTCAGCTCGATTGGATCACGGGAAGTGGGTTAAAAAACGACCGAAAGATTTGCACGGTCGTAAGCAAGCAAGCAAGCACGCAAGCAAGCGAACTTAATATAAAGGATTTAAAAACCCATGTCACGGTTAACCGAGGGACCGCTGTCTACATTTTGGCAGTCGCCTACAGTATAGTAAATAGGCTTTCTTTTTCCCCTTGCTGGCTATGCCTATGCTTGCTGCTGACGTGAAGTGTGTTTTATATCGTTGCTTGACTTGCCACGGACAGTTGGAGAACTGGTTGCACCCGGACATTCTGTAACAACAAGCACACGTTGGAAACGACAGTGAAAATGTCACAATCTTTTTTAGCCGTTGCAACTTCACGCGTGAAAACACACATCTCATCAAAAATCACGTGGGGCAGGGAAGGGTGAGCCAACAGGCAGTGGGACATATGAGGCCCACGACTTCGTAGTCTGAGCGATGTAAACGTTGAGTTTTTTTTCTTGGTTCTGGAAGTAATAAAATAACAAAATAAAACATAATAAAATACAATTCTCACGACGTTTCGGCCACAACGCAAGCAGCCGTCATCAGGTCGAGAAGACCTGTTCTTCACCTGAGGACGGCTGCTAGCGTTGTGGCCGAAACGTCGTGAGAATTATTTTATTACGTTTAATTTTTATCATTTTATTACTTCCCTTCTACGTGACTTTACCGAAAGAACCAAGAAGATGTACAACAGAAGTAGCGTCACTGCAAGGACCTCTTGATACATCGGTCGAAATGAACACGGCTTCGGTTTGCACGAACACTGGGTCACGTCACAACCGCTGCGATTGTTAATGTCGTTGACCCTTCAAGTTCCGAGACGTTTGCTAGCAGCTTGGCGTCCATTTTGTTTAGAGAGGCGTGCAGCGACGCCATTTTGTTTAGAGAGACGTGGCAGCGGCGCCATTTTGTTTAGAGAGGCGTGGCAGCGACGCCATTTTGTTTAGAGAGACGTGGCAGCGACGTCATTTTGTTTAGAGAGGCGTGGCAGCGGTGTCCATTTTGTTTAGAGAGGCGTGGCAGCGGCGCCATTTTGTTTAGAGAGACGTGGCAGCGGCGTCCATTTTGTTTAGAGAGACGTGGCAGCGGCGTCCATTTTGTTTAGAGAGGCGTGCAGCGGCGTCCATTTTGTTTAGAGAGGCGTGGCAGCGGCGCCATTTTGTTTAGAGAGACGTGGCAGCGACGCCATTTTGTTTAGAGAGGCGTGGCAGCGGCGCCATTTTGTTTAGAGAGGCGTGGCAGCGGCGCCATTTTGTTTAGAGAGACGTGGCAGCGACGCCATTTTGTTTAGAGAGACGTGGCAGCGGCGTCCATTTTGTTTAGAGAGGCGCGGCAGCGGCGCCATTTTGTTTAGAGAGGCGTGGCAGCGACGCCATTTTGTTTAGAGAGGCGTGGCAGCGGCGCCATTTTGTTTAGAGAGGCGTGGCAGCGGCGTCCATTTTGTTTAGAGAGGCGTGGCAGCGACGCCATTTTGTTTAGAGAGGCGTGGCAGCGACGCCATTTTGTTTAGAGAGGCGTGGCAGCGGCGTCCATTTTGTTTAGAGAGGCGTGGCAGCGGCGTCCATTTTGTTTAGAGAGACGTGGCAGCGGCGTCCATTTTGTTTAGAGAGGCGTGGCAGCGGCGTCCATTTTGTTTAGAGAGGCGTGGCAGCGGCGTCCATTTTGTTTAGAGAGGCGTGGCAGCGGCGCCATTTTGTTTAGAGAGACGTGGCAGCGACGCCATTTTGTTTAGAGAGGCGTGGCAGTGGCGTCCATTTTGTTTAGAGAGGCGTGGCAGCGGCGCCATTTTGTTTAGAGAGGCGTGGCAGCGGCGCCATTTTGTTTAGAGAGACGTGGCAGCGGCGTCCATTTTGTTTAGAGAGGCGTGGCAGCGACGCCATTTTGTTTAGAGAGGCGTGGCAGCGGCGCCATTTTGTTTAGAGAGACGTGGCAGCGGCGCCATTTTGTTTAGAGAGGCATGGCAGCGACGCCATTTTGTTTAGAGAGGCGTGGCAGCGGCGTCCATTTTGTTTAGAGAGGCATGGCAGCGGCGTCCATTTTGTTTAGAGAGGCGTGGCAGCGGCGTCCATTTTGTTTAGAGAGGCGTGGCAGCGGCGCCATTTTGTTTAGAGAGGCGTGGCAGCGGCGCCATTTTGTTTAGAGAGGCGTGGCAGCGACGCCATTTTGTTTAGAGAGGCGTGGCAGCGGCGCCATTTTGTTTAGAGACGTGGCAGCGGCGCCATTTTGTTTAGAGAGACGTGGCAGCGGCGCCATTTTGTTTAGAGAGGCGTGGCAGCGACGCCATTTTGTTTAGAGAGGCGTGGCAGCGGCGCCATTTTGTTTAGAGAGACGTGGCAGCGGCGCCATTTTGTTTAGAGAGGCGTGGCAGCAGCGCCATTTTGTTTCTACGACGCCATCGGTACTCACCGCAGAGAACTGTAGCAACACGACCGCCGCCACTCTACGACAGCCGGTGCGCAGAAACCGTGCCACACACGCTCTGCCGCATGGCGGTGTGGGAGCCTCTGTACCCATCAAGTTACTTGATACGCTTAGGTTTTGTCAGTTAAAGTCACGTAGGTGAAAAATAAGTAATAAAAATAAATAATAAAAGTAATAGAAATCTATTAGTATTTATATTCCTAGTTTTTTTTATTATATATATTTTTTATTTAGTTTTATAATAGAAATCTAGTATTATTTGTATTATTTTCTATCATGTTTTATTTTATTTATTTATATAATCGAAATCTAGTAGAAGTTTTCAGCATACGAATTTTTATTATTTATTTAAATAATAGAAAGCTAGTATTATTTCTATAATTTTTTGTATTTGGCATTTTTATTATTTATTTATATACTAGAAATATAGTATTATTTCTATAACTTAAAAAAATTGTCTTTTTATTATTTATTTATATAATAGAAATCTTGTATTATTTCTATTATTTTTAATTATTTTAATGGTTATTATTTTATTATTATATTTTACCTACGTGACTTTACCGAAAAAACCCAAGAGTATGAATCCTTGCAGTCACGAAAGCTTCGCATCTAGAATTAAAGTTACTTGAATTTTAGTTTTGTTCGCAGTTCCATTTCAGAACGGAATGAATCGGAAGGAAACTGATGACGTACACATACGTACACGTACCTCATTGGAACGGGAAAGGGTTATTAAAGGTGCATCGGGTAGTAACAATGACGACACCTACAGCATTAACCAGGTTGGCTGCTCAACCTCAAACTACGACCTCTGAGCACAATACATTGTGCCGAGCTCACTTAGATTTAAAGTTGTTCGTGACTGCAGGGATTCATCTTCCTGGTTCTTTCGGTAAAGTTACGCAGAAGTGAAATAATAAAATAATAAAAATATAAAACAATAAAATTCTCACGACGCTTCGATTGCAACACAAGCAGCAATCATCATCAGGTGTGAAAACCACAGCACGAACATTTGAAGAAAAAAAACATGAATTTCGATGTAAAGCTTTCGTGACTGCAGATTCATATTCTTGGTTCTTTCGGTAAAGTCACGTAGAAGGGAAGTAATAAAATAATAAAAATGAAACATAATAAGATCCAATTACGACGTTTCGGCCACAACGCAAGCAGCCGTCCTCAGGTGAAGAACAGGTCTGTCGGGGAGACAGCGTCTGAATGAAACATATACGCTGCCAAGCCTGGTGGTGTTTCATGACACTGTCTCCGACAGACCTGTTCTTCACCTGAGGACGGCTGCTTGCGTTGTGGCCGAAACGTCGTGAGAATTGNATCTTATTATGTTTTATTTTATTATTTTATTACTTCCCTTCTACGTGACTTTACCGAAAGAACCAAGAAGAGCTCCTTGCGTCTAGATTTNAAGCTTTCGTGACTGCAAGGATTCATATTTTAGGTTTTTTTCGGTAAAGTCACGTAGGTAAAAAANTTAAATTAATAAAAGTAAAATTTAAAAAAATTAACCCGTAAAAACAAAGTTTTTNACTATAAATCCTTTATATGCGTGGCATCGTTTTATTTTATTATTCATTTCTGTTTTCTTGAGTAAGAGTTTCATTTTTATCACATTGGTATTTTAAATTAAATATGAATTTTTTTCCAAAAAATTGNATTTACGAAAATAAATTGTCATGCACAACGAGTCTGTGTGAAAAATGTCAGCTCGATTGGATCACGGGAAGTGGGTTAAAAAACGACCGAAAGATTTGCACGGTCGTAAGCGCGCAAGCAAGTGAACTTAATATAAAGGATTTAACAAGTATAACCCGTAAAAACAAAGTTTTTCACTATAAATCCTTTATATGCGTGGCGGCTAGAGTCCTCTCGTCCTCTGGCTTGAGATGGCTGCCACCTATGGGTCAGATGATTGCCTGCCTCCATTAAGCAATTGGTAATTAAATATTATTTTTTTTCCTAAAATGTTGAAAATTTTGGAAAAATTTTTCACGAAAATCAATTGTCACGCACAACGAGTCTGTGTGCAAAATGTCAGCTCGATTGGATCACGGGAAGTGGGTTAAAAAACGACCGAAGATTTGCACGGTCTTAAGCAAGCAAGCAAGCAAGTGAACTTAATATAAGGATTTAAAAAATATAAATTTCTCACTTAGCTTATCCAGCCAGGTACGTAGCTTGGGGTCGTAGTGTCTCTGGACGGCCCTCAGCGCCACAAGCAGCTTCTGGTAGCCCTGTCCTCCGGACATGAAGTGGTCGAGGAGGAAGCTGGCACACTCGAAGCCTTCCTTCTTGTCTCTGACTTGGGTGTAGACGCGCCGCTCGATGTACCACTTGCTGTCCATTCGTCCAGGAGGAACGTTGGGTCTTTGGAGATCCACTGGATGAGGTTGTCCCGGTTGCGAGAGATCTGCTCCTCGATGTCCTCCTCCACAACCACAATCTGTGCCTCGTCCTCTGCGGTGTGATCGTAAAGAAAGTCACCGTGTAGGTAAAAAAAAATGAAAGTAAAATAAAAATCACGACGTTTCGGAGGCAACACAAGCTTCAGTCTTCAGGTGGAACAGTCACAGCCCGACAGCTGTATCAAGTATATAGCTGTATCAAGTATATAGCTGTATCAAGTATATAGCTGTATCAAGTATATAGCTGTATCAAGTATATAGCTGTATCAAGTATATAGCTGTATCAAGTATACAGCTGTATCAAGTATACAGCTGTATCAAGTATATAGCTGTATCAAGTATATAGCTGTATCAAGTATATAGCTGTATCAAGTATATAGCTGTATCAAGTATACAGCTGTATCAAGTATACAGCTGTATCAAGTATACAGCTGTATCAAGTATACAGCTGTATCAAGTATACAGCTGTATCAAGTATACAGCTGTATCAAGTATATAGCTGTATCAAGTATACAGCTGTATCAAGTATACAGCTGTATCAAGTATATAGCTTATCAGTATAGCTGTATCAAGTATATAGCTGTATCAAGTATATAGCTGTATCAAGTATATAGCTGTATCAAGTATATAGCTGTATCAAGTATACAGCTGTATCAAGTATACAGCTGTATCAAGTATACAGCTGTATCAAGTATACAGCTGTATCAAGTATACAGCTGTATCAAGTATATAGCTGTATCAAGTATATAGCTGTATCAAGTATACAGCTGTATCAAGTATACAGCTGTATCAAGTATACAGCTGTATCAAGTATACAGCTGTATCAAGTATACAGCTGTATCAAGTATATAGCTGTATCAAGTATATAGCTGTATCAAGTATATAGCTGTATCAAGTATATAGCTGTATCAAGTATACAGCTGTATCAAGTATACAGCTGTATCAAGTATACAGCTGTATCAAGTATACAGCTGTATCAAGTGCTGTGACTGTTCCACCTGAATACGGAAGCTTGTGCATTATACAGGATTAGCCAGACTGGATTAGATTTTGAGGAACTCCCAAATCGTTGAAAGATCTGAAGCTTTCGTGACTGCAAGGATTCATGTTCTTGGGTTTTCTCCGGTAAAGTCACCAGCTCGGTAAAAAATTAAAATCAATAGGAATAAAATAAAAATAAAATAAAAATCACGACGTTTCGGAGGCAACACAAGCTTCTGTCTTCAGGTGGAACAGTCACAGCACTTGCCTCCGAAACGTCGTGATTTTATTTTTATTTTATTAATTTTAATGTTTTACCTACACGGTGACTTTACCGAAAAAAACCTAACAATATGAATCCTTGCAGTCACGAAAGCAGCAGGCTTCGCGAGGCCTAGTGCAGCAGGCTTCGCGAAGCCTGCCGCACTAGGCCTCGCGAAGCCTTCCGCAGTAGACTTAGCGAAGCTTTCTGCACTAGGCCTCGCGAAGCCTGCCGCACTAGGCCTCGCGAAGCCTGCCGCACTAGGCCTCGCGAAGCCTGCCGCACTAGGCCTCGCGAAGCCTGCCACACTAGGCCTCGCGAAGCCTGCCGCACTAGGCCTCGCGAAGCCTGCCGCACTAGGCCTCGCGAAGCCTGCTGCACTAGGCCTCGCGAAGCCTGCCGCACTAGGCCTCGCGAAGCCTGCCGCACTAGGCCTCGCGAAGCCTGCTGCACTAGGCCTCGCGAAGCCTGCCGCACTAGGCCTCGCGAAGCCTGCCGCACTAGGCCTCGCGAAGCCTGCCGCACTAGGCCTCGCGAAGCCTGCTGCACTAGGCCTCGCGAAGCCTGCTGCACTAGGCCTCGCGAAGCCTGCCACACTAGGCCTCGCGAAGCCTGCCGCACTAGGCCTCGCGAAGCCTGCCACACTAGGCCTCGCGAAGCCTGCCGCACTAGGCCTCGCGAAGCCTGCTGCACTAGGCCTCGCGAAGCCTGCCGCACTAGGCTCGCGAAGCCTGCTGCACTAGGCCTCGCGAAGCCTGCTGCACTAGGCCTCGCGAAGCCTGCCGCACTAGGCCTCGCGAAGCCTGCCGCACTAGGCCTCGCGAAGCCTGCTGCACTAGGCCTCGCGAAGCCTGCCGCACTAGGCCTCGCGAAGCCTGCCGCACTAGGCCTCGCGAAGCCTGCCGCACTAGGCCTCGCGAAGCCTGCTGCACTAGGCCTCGCGAAGCCTGCTGCACTAGGCTCGCGAAGCCTGCTGCACTAGGCCTCGCAAAGCCTTCTGCGCAGTAGACGTAGCGAAGCCTTCGCACTAGGCCTCGCGAAGTCGCTGCTTTTCGCACTAGGCGATGAANTGTANCTCGTCTCNGTGTTAANAAGCCTGCCGCACTAGGCCTCGCAAAGCCTGCCGCACTAGGCCTCGCGCCGTGCTTTTCGTGCACAAATAAGGCGATTAAATGTATCTCGTCTCTGTGTTAACAAATGTATCTTGTCTCTGTGTTAAAAAAACGTGCTGCGTTTCAGTAAAGTAATTTTTTTTAAAAACTTGCTGCGTTTCAGTAAAGTAAATTTGAAGCGAAGTTTAAAGTTTCGCCGTGAGGCGCCGGAAGCGACGGCCATCTTGTTAATTCACAGATCGCAGGGGAGCGGACGGCCATCTTGTCGGACAGGGTCATGCCAAGTGTTTGCAGTAGGGGGCAATGTTGATACACGGACGGACGGACGGACGGACGGACACATTAATCTATTGGTGGTCTGGTCCACTTCGTTCCTACCAGTATTATTTTATTACTTCCCTTCTATGTGACGACTTTACCGAAAAACCAAGAAGATCATTCTTATTCTTAGCACACGTACCAAGGCGGTGAAGCCAGTGTTTGATTTCTGGGTATTGTTCCTTGAGGTCTTGGAGCGTTTCCAGCAGCTTCTGACACTTCCGCTCGCCTCCGTCAATGAAGTAGTCGAGCAGCAAACACACGCCCTCCAACTGTTGGGCATTCTTCTTGGCTTCGGAGAGGACCTCCTTTGAGACGAACGTCTTTGCGCTCAGCTCATCCAGAAAGTGCGAGGGGTTCCTGCTGAGCCAACGCTTCAACTCGGGTTTCTTGCCACGGATCACGTGCAGAGCGTTCCCTGGAACAACCACGATCTTGTTGCTTTCATCTGTCAAGAACGTGGACAACGGTTTTACACTGGTCAACAACAACAAAAAATTGGAGCTTTCGTGACTGCAGAAATTACTCTTTGGTTCTTTGGGTAAAGTCTCGTGTAAAGATAAAATAATAAATTAAATAATAGCATACTACGACGTTTCGATTGCAACACAAGCAATCATTATCATCAGGTATAAATGAAATAGAAACATAAAATCTAACCAGAAAACTACAGACATATAAGCAGACAGACATCACCAAGATACACAGAGAGAGAGCGACACAGGCACAGAGAGGGGTGATCGTCTCTGTGGCAAGGCCTTAAATAGACAGAGGGGGCGGAGGCAGAGAGAGGGAGGGGTTAGAGACAAAATGTTACAGTCAATTACTAATTTCAGGGTGCCGATTCCAAATCTGATCTCAGATTTGCTCCATCACATCTCATTTTTATGCTATCGGCATACTAATTTCAGGGTGCTGATTCCAAATCTGATCTCAGATTTAAATCCTTTATATTAAGTTCACTTGCTTGCTTGCGTGCTTGCTTGCTTGCTTACGACCGTGCAAACCTTTCGGTCGTTTTTTAACCCACTTCCCGTGATCCAATCGAGCTGACATTTTGCACACAGACTCGTTGTGCAAGACAATTAATGTTCGTGAAAATTTTTTTTCCAAAATTTTACACTGTTTAGGGAAAACAAATTAAATATTTAATTACCAATTGTTGAATACTGCAGACAATCATCTGACCCATAGGTGGCAGCCATCTCAAGCCAGAGGACGAGAGGACTCTAGCCGCCACGCATATAAAGGATTTATAGTGAAAAACTTTGTTTTTACGGGTTATACTTATTATGCTATCGGCATACCCAATTTCATTGATTTTACCCGAAATTAACTCTGTCACTTATGCTTCAAATTGTTGCGAGTCAGTGACTGCTTTAGTGTTAAAATATGGAGCTGTATTTTTAGGACAGTGTGTTTATAATATCATTTTATGTATATATCCACATTTATTTCATATTTTTCTTCCGCAGTTTTTATTGAAAATGCAATATGTGATATCTCAAAAACCTGATGTGATGGACAAAAACTGATGCCAGATTTGGAATCAGCACCCCACAAAATCACCTTAAAACCGTTACAATACCTTGTGCCAGAAAAAGTGTGTTGACCAGTGTTATTGTGCCTCACTGCGGTAGAAAAGAGATGCCCAAATTTACGTCTCACCTCGTGCGGCCTCCTTTGCCAGTATTCAATTATGAAATATGATAGTAGGGTTTCCCCTTTATGTTATTATAGCCCAGAAGGCTCCTTACCTTGGCTGGAAATCACCGAATCATCATCACTATTCAACTTCGCATCTGTTGAATCAATAATTGAAGTGACATGTTAAATATTAGATCAAAACAAAATGGCCGCCATCAGAAAAGTCACGCATCGCGCAAAATATTCCAGTGCAGTTGATTAAATTAGCAAATGACATCATTACTGGCGGTGGGAACATATTTATAACATCATCTGAAATTTGAGCGTAAATGATAATTGTTTTTTAACCCTTTTATCTGGCAACAAAACTGACACCTTTTTTACAAGGAGTCATGTTTGCATTGACGGAATGCAATAAAAAAACACAACTCTGATAATGTATGTGCACTGTCCTTGAAGTTGATTGGTCCACACCCGAGACAGCTTTTCTTAGAGCCTAGTCTCACATGGGTTGGACCAGATGACGCCAAAAGGCGCACAACTCAAAGACAATGCACCATCAGAGTGTGAGAGCTCGGGTTTAAGCATTTACACCATTGGAACCTCCTTTGCCAGTAGCAAAATATGATCATTGTTTTTTACCCTTTTATCTGGCAACAAACTGACACCTTTTTTTGTACGAGGAGTCATGTTTGCATAGACCACAATACCTGCGGTCAGAATGCAATCAAAAAACACAACTCTGATAATGTATGCACTGTCCTTGAAGTTGATTGGCCCACACCCGAGACAGCTTTCTTAGAGCCTAGGCGAGGTAGTTAACATCTCTACAGGGACATGATCTAACCCACGACATCCTGTAAACCAGGCGAGGTAGTTAACACCTCTACAGGGACATGATCTAACCCGCAACATCCTGTATACCAGGCGAGGAAATTAACATCTCTACAGGGACATGATCTAACCCACGACTCCTGTAGACCAGGCGAGGTAGTTAACATCTCTACAGGGACATGATCTAACCCACGACATCCTGTAGACCAGGCGAGGTAGTCAACATCTCTACAGGGACATGATCTAACCCACGAAATCCTGTAGACCAGGCGAGGTAGTCAACATCTCCACAGGGACATGATCTAACCCACGATAATGACAACAAAAATGTTCACGAATTGAATCACGAACCCGTCAATCACAATAATCGATCAAATCTTGAAGGTTGGGAAGGGTGCGGAGGGGTGACAATGTTAGCAAGACGAACTTGGACACAGCGATACATACCAAGGCGTTGTAGCCACTGATCAACCCGCGGGTAAATTGGCATGCCTCTAAGTATGGACAGGAGTTGTTCACACTTCTGATCACCGCCGTCAAGAACCAAATCGAGGAGTGAGCCCGCACATTTTAAAGCGCCAGGCGTTCCCTTGATTCTCTCAAACTCAATAGTTGTTATGAGCCTATTGTGGAGCATCTTATCCAGCAGAGAGTCTGGGTCCTTGCTGATCCACTCCTTGAGACGAGGCTTCTTCTTCCGGATGTGCCTCAGAGATGTCCCTCAACGGCCACGATGGACAGCTGGTCTGTAGGAGCAGCAGTTTCAAGTTTTCAAGTTCATTCAAGTTTCATGTATTAGGTATAGAGCCATGTGAGCCATTCGGCTCTTGAATCGGGTGCAACCGCAACAAACAAAAACATGAACAAGAAAGCATCTTAAAGTGAATATGTGACTAAGTGCAAACAGAAAATCCAAGAAAAGACAGCAAAATATTGCAGAAAAAGCACCGTTACACACCAACGCTGTGTCCAAAAATCCCAGTGGGATGCAAGTCAAACAACAACAAAAGCAGGAAAGCAGTATGTAGATTACAACACGATTATAGGACTATGCAGAGGTCGCAACCGGGTACCCGATACCCGTACCTACCCGATACCTGGCTACCCGTACCCGGCCGGGTACGGGTAGCCGTTTGCGACCCTGGTGCGGCCGGGTACGGGTACCGTGAGTCACTGGTGAGTCACCGTTTGTCACTCATTTCCCAACGTCTTGTCTCTTCTCACAATTCAAGTTCCTAGAATCAATCCACCCGCGCCTGCAACATGGCTTCATCCCAGAGGTCGCAATCAGGTACCCGGTACCCNTACCCTACCCGTACCCGGCTACGGGTTACCGNCCGGGTACGGGTACCCGTTTGCGACCCTGGTGCGGCCGGGTACGGGTAGGGTAGAATCAAAACCCGTGAGTCACTGGTGAGTCACCGTGTCACTCATTTCCCAACGTCTTGTCTCTTCTCACAATTAAGTTCCTAGAATCAACCCACCCGCGCCTGCAAATGGCTTCATCCCAGAGGTCGCAATCAGGTACCCGATACCCGGTACGGCCTGGACGGTGGTGTAGGGTAGGGTAGGGTACGGGACCCGTTTGCGACCCTGGTGCGACCGGGTGGCGGTAAGGTCAAAACCCGTTTGGCCTGGCTATGTCCATACTCTTAGGATTTTTCTGTAAAGTCACGTAGGTAAAAAATGAAAAATAGAACGGATTTAAAATAAATAAAATTATCACGACGTTTCGGAGGCAACACAAGTCTCCGTCATCAGGTGGGACCGTCACAGCTAAAATCACTGCATTAAGTGAGTGCGTGGAATGAGTAGAGTGAGTGGGAGGGGAGAGAGGAGAGTGTTTGGAGTTTTGGAGGGGAAGCCCCTTACCCCATACCTGGTTTTAAGTGGTCTTTTGTTTTTTATTAATTTAATTTTTTATCTACGTGACTTTACCGAAAAAGCAAGAGTATGAATCCTTGCAGTCACGAAAGCTTCAAATAAATACGTATTTCTTCCACAGCCGTATCAGCGATCGGACGAAGAGTAAACTAACTTCAATCATGTAAATGTGGAATTTCTTCCTTTCGTATCACTAGCAGTTTAAAAAAAATAATCCGTAAAAACAGAGTTTTTCACTATAAATCCTTTATATGCGTGGCATCGGTTTTATTTAATTATTCATTTCTGTTTTCTTGAGTAAGATCATTTTTATCACATTGCTATTTTAAATTAAAATAATTTTTTTTTCCTAAAAGTGGAAAATTTTGAAAATTTTTTCACGAAAATAAATTGTCACGCACAACGAGTCTGTGTGCAAAATGTCAGCTCGATTGGATCACGGGAAGTGGGTTAAAAAACGACTGAAAGATTGCACGGTCGTAAGCGCGCAAGCAAGCAAGCAAGTGAACTTAATATAAGGATTTAAAAAAAAACATAATAAAATAATTATTTGATCCCCTGCTGATTTTGTACGTTTGCCCACTGACAAAGAAATTATCAGTCTATAATTTTCAGCCTTGTGTAGGTCTACAATCTTGTCCCTGACATCCTTGGAGAGCTCTTTGGTCTTGGCCATGGTGGAGAGTTTGGAATCTGATTGATTGATTGCTTTATATTTCGATTTAAAGCTTTCGTGACTGCAGGGATTCATCTTCTTGGTTCTTTCGGTAAAGTCACGTAGAAGGGAAATAATAAAATAATAAAAATAATAATCTATATATATAAATCGTGCATGTCTGTCTGTCTGTGTGTGGATTTCGGACCATACGCACTTTCATTGGACGGCGGTTGCCCTGGCAACGGCTAGCGACGCCTTCGCCGCTTTCATTGGACCTGGCAACGGCTAGCGACGCCTTCGCCAAGGGCTGCAGTTTCATTGGACGGCGGTTGCCCCTGCTAACGGCTAGCCACGCTTCGCCACTTTCATAGGCTCCGTAAATAATTAAATAATAGCCATTACACAGTATTGTTGGAGCGCTGAGGGGGGGGGGAGGCACGCCACCCGTACCCTGCCTTTGCCGGCTGGACAATTTTGGCGAGGCCGCAGGCTCTGCACGCTACTAGGCCTCGACACCCACCACGCCACTCTGAGGTAAATTCATCAAAGTTTTTCCTACTCTTCACTCCACCCCACCACAATGTGTGCAATTTATATTACTTTTAAACCCAACGCGCAACAATCGATTACTTTAATGTTCACTGTACAAATAGTCATTAAGCTGGGTCAGCGTACTGCCAGTCTATCATGTAGACTGTAGCCTGCTTATTAAACTCGGTGAGCGTACTGCCACTCTATCATGTACACTCTAGCCTGCTTATGAAGCTGAGTGCGTGTACTGCCAGTCTATAATGTGGACTGTAGCCTGGTTATTATAATCGATTCTTTATATGTTCTTTGTACAAATAGTCATTAAGCTGGTTGAGCGACCCCAGTTCCATTCCAACTCACGCCCACCACCGCTGACGATTATTTGAAACGGACCTGGGCCTCCCCTAGGTCGACTCAGCCTCAAACGCGTAACTGCTGTCGTGTGTGAACATCGTCACTGGGGAGACAAAGGCGGCCGGCCATCGTGGATCCAAATCTCGGGCGAAGCCGGGTCATGTGTATGTGTGTATGTGTTTATGTGTATGTCTGTGTGTCTCTATGTATGTGTGTATGTATGTGTATGTGTTTGTGTGTATGTGTGTGTGTATGTATGTCGGTTTTTTTGTATGTCTTTATGTGTATGTCTGCGTGTCTGTATGTATGTGTGTATGTACGTGTGTGCATGTGTTTGTGTGCATGTATGTATGTGTGTATGTGTTTCTGTGTATGTATGCGTGTGTACGTATGTGTGTTATGTGTGTGTCTGTGTGTCTGCATGTATGTGTGTGTGTATTGTGTATGTGTTTGTGTGTATGTATGTGTGTGTTTGTGTGTATGTGTTTGTCTCTGTGTATGTATGTGTGTATGTATGTGTGTGTATGTATGTGTGATATGTGTGTCTCTGTGTGTCTGCATGTATGTTTGTGTGTATTGTGTATGTGTTTGTGTGTATGTATGTGTGTGTTTGTGTGTATGTGTATGTCTGTGTGTATGTATGTGTGTGTATGTGTGTGTATGTGTGTGTATGTATGTGTGTGTATGTGTTTGTGTGTTTACGCTCGCATTACACAAATGTGTTGCAGGTCTAAGGCGTTCCTCGCGCAGCATTGCCGCTTTATTATTGCAGTCGTTTACTGCCGTGCGCACCCTGAAAGTCGTGTGTGTCTGCAGCAAGCGCGTGTATGTGTACCTATGGACGCGCGCGCGTGTGTTGTGTAGGGGAACGGTAGTGTAGTGCTTAGCGTGCTGTCTGTGTCTGTGTGTGTGTGTCTGTGTGTGTGTCTGTGTGTGTGTCTGTGTGTGGTGTGTGGGGAGCGGTAGTGTAGTGCTTAGCGTGCTGTCTGTGTGTCTGTGTGTGTGTCTGTCTGTGTCTGTCTGTGTGTGTCTGCGTGTGTCTGTGTGTGTGTCTGTGTGTGTGTCTGTGCGTGTGTGGTGTGTGAGGAGCGGTGGGTGTAGTGCTTAACGCTACGCTGCGCTACCAACCCGGCGAACCGAGTTCGATTCCCGCTCACGGCCACCACCGGTGACGATTATTTGAACCTCCCCTAGGTCGACTCAGCCTCAAACGAGTAACTGGTGTGGCGTATTAATATCGGCACTGGGAGACAAAGGCGGCCGGGCGTGGTGGATCCAAGTCCGGGCGAAGCCGGGCCATGTGTATGTGTATATGTTTGTGTATGTCTGTGTGTCTGTATGCATGTGTGTATGTATGTGTGTATGTGTTTGTGTGTATGTGTGTGTATGTATGTGGGTTTTTTTATGTCTTTATGTGTATGTCTGCGTGTCTGTATGTATGTGTGTATGTACGTCTGTCGATGTGTTTATGTGTATGTATGTGTGTCTATGTATTGTGTGTATGTGTTTCTGTGTATGTATCTGTGTGTATGTATGTGTGTTATGTGTCTGTCTGTGTGTCTGCATGTATGTGTGTGTGTATTGTCTATGTTTTNGTGTGTATGTATGTGTGTTTGTGTGTATGTCTGTGTGTATGTATGTGTGTGTATGTGTTTGTGTGTATGTGTATGTATGTGTGTGTATGTGTTTGTATGTGTTTGTGTGTTTACGCTCGCATTACACAAATGTGTTGCAGGTCTAAGGCGTTCCTCGCGCAGCATTGCCGCTTTCTTTTTCAGTCGTTTACTGCCGTACGCACCCTGACAGTCGTGTGTGTCTGCAGCAAGCGCGTGTATGTGTACCTATGGACGCGCGCGCGTGTGTTGTGTAGGGGGAACGGTAGTGTAGTGCTTAGCGTGCTGTCTGTGTGTGTGTCTGTGTGTGTCTGTGTGTGTGCGTGTGTGGTGTGTGGGGAGCGGTAGTGTAGTGGTTAGCGTGCTGTCTGTGTGTCTGTGTGTGTGTGTCTGTCTGTGTGTGTCTGCGTGTGTCTGTGTGTGTGTCTGTGTGTGTCTGTGCCTGTGTGGTGTGTGAGGAGCGGTGGGTGTAGTGGTTAACGCTACGCTGCGCTACAAACCGGCGAACCGAGTTCCATTCCCGCTCACGGCCACCAACGGTGATGATTATTTGAACCTCCCTAGGTCGACTCAGCCTCAAACGAGTAACTGGTGTGGCGTATTAACATCGCCACTGGGGAGACAAAGGCGGCCGTGCGTGAGTGGTGAGGGAGGGAGAGTGGTGAGGGAGGGAGAGTGGTGAGGGTCTCCTGCCACCGCTCTCCCATTCACATGTTTCATTGCTTCTACATACTATTAACATTCCTCCCTTTGTGAATGCTACTCCCTGCACCCTCCCTTGGTGCTGCTGATCCTGCATAATGCACGGGCATAATATGACTTTGAAACCCCCCGACCCACCTCCTACGCATTTGCCATAAATATGCTAAATTCCTCTTGATATGCAAATTCTTTTGTCAAGGCGCCCTTCCTCTCCTACCCAGCTTAAATAGACGCTCCAAGCCTGGGGTGTGTCATTCAGACTGTCTTCTCGACAGACCTGTTTCATCAACATACAGAAACGTCGTGAGAATTGGATCATATTATGTTTAAATTTTATTATTTTATTATTTCCTTTCTACGTGACTTTACCGAAAG
Organism: Lethenteron camtschaticum; assembly: GCA_018977245.1. Taxonomy (NCBI): domain Eukaryota; kingdom Metazoa; phylum Chordata; class Hyperoartia; order Petromyzontiformes; family Petromyzontidae; genus Lethenteron; species Lethenteron camtschaticum. Next base: position 101,310 of record WFAB01001540.1, on the reverse strand, counting down.
AACCAAGAAGATAATCCCTGTGTAGTGACAGAACGGTCACTACTGTGTTGGCCCGTACGAGGGCTGGGGGCCCCAAGGGGGTGCCTGGGGGTCACGTGCTGGAGGGATCCGGACCTTCCCAGAGGTGGGGAAGTGAGGCATGGCCTGGGAAGTGAGGCGTGGCCTGGGAAGGGAGGCGTGGCCTGGGCGGAGCCGGCCACGCCAGAGAGACGAGATATAAGGGTGGTGTGAAGGCAGAGCAGGGCTGTTCCTGAGAAGAATGAAGACACCTCGTGAAGATGCCAGAAGAGAAGACCTACAGTGAGCGGACTGCCAGCAGCCACCTGGCTGGGTCACGCTGGAGAGAGACTAAAATACAATTGTGTGTTAGCTAGTGTAGGTCGGTGGTCACCACCCTATGTGTAGAGTAAGAGTAACTGTTGAGTAAACGTTGTGTTAATTAATAAATGAGTGTTGCCTCCCAAGAAGTGTGTGCGCCTAAATTAAACCCATTACACCTGTATAAAAGACACATGTTCACAGAAGCAATCAATCAATCAGATTCCAAACTCTCCACAATGGCCAAGACCAAAGAGCTCTCCAAGGATGTCAGGGACAAGATTGTAGACCTACACAAGGCTGGATTTTTTATTGTTATTCTGTCTCTCAGTGTTCAAATAAACCTACCATTACAATTACAGACTGATCATTTCTTCGTAAGTGGGGCAAACGTACAACATCAGCAGGGGATTAAATACGTTTTCTCCCTCCCGTAACTTCTTACCAAGCTCGTTGAAAAACCCCTCCATGTGCTGGTACTTGTCTTTCACGGCGTAAAGGGAGTCCAGGAACTTCTGGCACGCCATCTCGCCGGCAGCGAGGAAGATCTCGATGAGAAAGGCGACGCAGTATTGACCGCGCGTGATCAGTTTAGCTTCGTTGTACTCTCCCGCGAGATGAGGCCCCTGCTGTCGAGCTCATCCAGGAGATACGCGGCGTTCCTTCCGATGTCTTCACGAGCTGCTGCCGTTTATCCTCGAGCAGCTGCTGTCGCTTGCCATAGATCTTGGTCTGTCACGGCAAGACGAACGATCAGTCGTGGAGTCACCAAACCGGGATGGACACCGTACGGAGCACAACCGTGCCAATCTGTGAGTCTCTGTGGGTCTCTGGGGTCTCTGGGGTCTCTGGGGTCTCTGGGGTCTCTGGGGTCTCTGGGGTCTCTGTGGGTCTCTGGGGTCTCTGTGGGTCTCTGGGGTCTCTGTGGGTCTCTGTGGGTCTTTGGGTCTATGTGGGTCTCTGTGGGTCTCTGTGGGTTTCTGTGGGTCTCTGGGTCTCTGTGGGTCTCTGGGGTCTCTGGGGTCTCTGGGGTCTATGTGGGTCTCTGGGTCTCTGGGGGTCTTTGGGGTCTCTGTGGGTCTATGTGGGTCTCTGTGGGTCTCTGGGTCTCTGGGGGTCTCTGGGGTCTTGGGTCTCTGTGGGTCTCTGGGGTTTCTGTGGTCTCTGTGGGTCTCTGTGGGTCTCTGGGGTCTCTGTGGGTCTATGGGGTCTCTGGGGTCTCTGGGGTCTATGTGGGTCTCTGGGGTCTCTGGGGTCTATGTGAGTCTCTGGGGTCTCTGGGGTCTCTGGGGTCTATGTGGTCTCTGTGGGTCTCTGGGGTCTCTGGGGTCTCTGGGGTCTATGGATGTCTCTATGTTTCTATGGGTGTCACAGGGGTGTCTGTGGGTCTCTATGGTCTCTGTGGGTCTCCGTGGGTCTATGTGGGTCTCTGTGGGTCTCTGGGGTCTATGTGGGTCTCTGTGGGTCTCTGTGGGTCTCTGTGGGTCTCTGTGGTCTGGGTCTCTGTGGGTCTCTGTGGGTCTCTGTGGGTCTCTGTGGGTCTCTGGGGGTCTCTGAATGTCTCTATAAATGTTTCTATGGGTGTCGCAAGGTGTCTGTGGTCTATGGGTGTCTCTGTGTGTCTCCGTGTGTGTGTGCTGAACTTCTTTCACACCATACATAGCCAACCCTGCCAATCGGAGGTGCGGTATAGCGACTTACTTGACTGCTATCATTCGAGAGTGACATGTACACCTTTCCATATTCTGTACGGGTTCCTGCAAGGCACAGTTTGAAGTGTTTAGATTTATTTTTTTATATTTCTTTTACCAGCTGTGTAAGGCCCCCCCCCCCCCCCCCCCCCCCCCCACTGATCTGTGGAGATTTTTTTCTTTCCAGGATCGATCTCTGGCCATCACATGGGTGAGGAATCACAACGCGGTGGGGGGGCGGGGAATGAGTCCTCAGGAGATGTGGGCGTTCAATAACAACTACGCACGCTGTTATCGCTTCAGCACTCTGGTTTAAGCGCGAGCTGCAGACACTTTTTCCCCGATTGCATTCATGCGTTCTTTCTTCTTGAAAGGACCTCACAATCCACTCGTCTTTACCCAAATGTGTGAAGGGGTCGACCCTGTTAAGTTCAAGTTCATGTACTAGGTGTAGCCCTGTGAGCCATTCGGCTCTTGAATCGGGTGCAACCGCAACAAACAAAAACATGAACAAGAAAACATCTTAAAGTGAATATGTGACTAAGTGCAAACAGAAAATCCAAGAAAAGACAGCAAAATATTGCAGAAAAAGCACCGTACACCAACGCTGTGTGCAAAAATCCCAGTGGGTGCAAGTCAAACAACAACAACAACAACCACAAGACAACTTAGATTAAGGCCATCAGTCTAACTCTGTACTACAACAAACAAACATGCCGAAAATTTTCGAAAATCACCAAAATAAAGCCATGAAAGCAATGAAACAGTGATCATAGGAACTGTGACGGAATTTTCACAATAAACGACGTAAACAACATGTACTACCAAACTCTGCAGCCACAGCTGGCTACATCAGTCACTCCATCAGTCACCGTCAAGTATGTATACATAGCAGCAGCAGCAGCAGTAAAAATGCAAAATAGCGAGTTGAAAGTGGGATTATGGTGAGACTTGAGGGCAAAGCGGACAGCCAGGGGCAGCCAGTATCAAAGCGATGAAAAATAAGAAAGGTTAAATATAGTAGTTGGTCAACGCGAGCTATAAATGCCTTGATAGTGCATTGTCTTTGTGCTGTTCGCCTGTTGGCGGTGTTCTCCTGTCTGACACTTGTAGTGAGACTAGGCCATAAAGAAGATATACATATGTTAGTGAGACATTATGCCTGTTAGTGTAAATGTCTTTACATTAACAGGCTAAATGTCTCACTAACATAGCTGATGCTCCCTTTTCCTCGATGCGGCGGTGGCGCTCATTGTTTAATCGGCTGAATGTCTCTCATCAACACAGCCGCTGCTGCGGGAGCCGTCTCACATTGACATGCTAATCTCTAACCTCTAGCAAATACAATGGCCGCAACTTCAGCACCGTAGACGTGGGGCTACATTAACAGATTGACTTGCTAATCTCTCGCAATACAATGGCCGCCTCTTCAGCAACGTAGTCGCGGGGTGACATTAACAGATTGTCTTGCTAATCTCTAGCAATACAATGGCCGCCTCTTCAGTACCATTGTCGTGATGTATATGAGGCTCTCCGATCTTACATTTACTTGCAAATTCCATCTCTAGCCTCGCCCACTTACCCTTGGTCTGTACCCGTCTCAAACCGATATAACCTCTGGCTGCAGTAGCTCTCTCGCTGTGTTTGTTCCTGTATCGTCATTCCGCCTGCTTCTTGGTTCTTTTGGTAATGTCACGTAGAAGGGAAGTAATAAAATAATAAAAATAAAACATAATAAAATATTCTCACGACGTTTCAGCCACAACGCAAGCAGCCTCTCCTCAGGTGAAGAAATTTTCTTCCTCAGGTGAAGAAATTTCTTCACCTGCGGACGGCTGCTTGCGTTGTGGCCGAAACGTCGTGAGAATTGTATTTATTTTATTTTTATTATTTTATTATTTCCCTTCTACGTGACTTTACCGAAAGAACAAGAAGATGAATCCCTGCTGCAGTCACTAAAGCTTTAATCGAAAATTCCGCCTGCTGTATGTTTTTCACCTGAAGACGATTGCTTGCGTTGCGATCGAAATGTCGTGATTTTTCATTATTTTTATTCTTCTGCAGTCACGAAAGCTTTAAGTCAACAACTACTATGTTTCACAACCCCTACGTATTCATGAAAATCGCAGATTGTTTAACGATTGAGACACAACAGGGGTGCAAGGCTGCAGTGAAAGGTTAAGAACCCACGGATTTAGTCACTCGCAAATGTGCGAAACTCTAGAATCCAGACCGCGCACAGCGAGGCTTTGCTGTACACAGCAGTAAACGGTGGCCCTTCGATTCAACTCAGATGGAGGAGGGTTGGTGCCTTGAACGAACTCCTTTGAGGTTCAAACCGCGTGCTGAAAGATGACACTGGTCAACACGCTTTTTCTGGCATAAGGTATTCCAACGGTTTTAAGGTAATTTTAGGGTGCTGATTCCAAATCTGGCATTAGTTTTTGTCTATCACATCAGGTTTTTGAGATATCAAATATTGCATTTTCAATAAAAACTGCGGAAGAAAATGTTAAATAAATGTGGATATCTACATAAAATGATATTATAAACACACTATCTAAAAATACAGCACCATATTTTAACACTAAAGCAGTCACTGACTCGCAACAACTTGCAATCATAAGTGACAGTTAATTTCGGGTAAAATCAATGAAAATGAGGTATGCCGATAGCATAAAAATGAGATGTGATAGAGCAAATCTGAGATCAGATTTGGAATCAACACCCTGAAATTAGTCTAGAACAGCTGCAGAAGTCCAGGTCAGAATGTTTTTTTTGTTGACCAGTGGATCTTCACCGATTCGATTTGGCGATGATGCAGTTGGTCAACCTGAACAAGCAGATGACACTTGCGACAGACGTAGAAACTCAAGAGGGCCAACGTCATTAGGAGTAGTAGATCAGTTATGATTAAAATCAAAATTGGAGTCGTTTGCACGCCTGTAAAGAGACGGTGAAGTTAGGTATAATGCACGGGATAATATGATGAAAACACCTCCTAATACAATAGTTCTCACAACGTTTCCCATAAATATGCTAAATTCCTCTTGATATGCAAATTCTTTGCAAGTGTGCTCATTCAGACGCTGTCTCCCCGACAGACCTGCTCTTCACCTGAGGACAGCTGCTTGCGTTGTGGCCGAAACGTCGTGAGAATTATTTTATTATGTTTGATTTGTATTATTTTATTACTTCCCTTCTACGTGACGACTTTACCGAAAGAACCAAGAAGATGAATCCCTGCAGTCACGAAGGCTTTAAATCTAAATTTTATTATGTTTAATTTTGATTATTTTATTAAGTTTTATTTTATTACGTTTTATTTTAATTATTTTATTAAGTTAAATTTGTATTATTTTATTATGTTTTATTTTAATTATTTTTTATGTTTTATTTTATTATCTTATTATGTTTTATTTTTATTATTTTATTACTTCCCTTCTACGTGACGACTTTATCGAAAAAACCAAGAAGATGAATCCCTGCAGTCACGAAAGCTTTAAATCGAAATCGAATGCTTAAATCTTTCTGCTCTTGCAGCCAAACCCGTTTGTTACCCGAATCGACCAGCTCGCACGCCCCGATTGCGGAGACCGATAGAATCCATCCCTGCATTGGCACGCGGTGTCACGCTTGGCAGTGCACGGAGCCACCAATTCCTCCTCTGTGGGAGACACACACACACAGACACACACACACAGACACTGACACACACAGACACAGACACACACAGACACAGACACACACACACAGACACACACACAGACACACACAGACACACACACACACNGACACACACAGACACACAGACACAGACACACACACAGACACACACACACCACACACAGACACACACACAGACACACACACAGACACATACACACACACAGACACATACACACACACACACACAGACACACACACAGATTGCCAACGTGATCGATAAGACAGCAGTAACCCAAACCTGTCAACCCCTTATCAGTGCCCTACCTTATTGCAGACCCATTTTGGCGTCATCTGGTCCAACACCATGTGAGACTAGGCTCTAAGAAAAGCTGTCTCGGGTGTGGACCAATCAACTTCAAGGACAGTGCATATCATTATCATTATCAGAGTTGTTTCTTTTTGTTTGCATTTTGACTGCTTGTGTTGTGGTTATTGCAAACATGATCCCTTGTAAAAATTAACCCGTAAAAACAAAGTTTTTCACTATAAATCCTTTATATGCGTGCTGGCTAGAGTCCTCTCGTCCTCTGGCTTGAGATGGCTGCCACCTATGGGTCAGATGAATGCCTGCCACCATTAAGCAATTGGTAATTAAATATAATTTATTTTTTCCTAAAAAGTGTAACATTTTGGCTCTAAGAAAAGCTGTCTCGAATGTGGACCAATCAGCTTCAAGGACAGTGCATATCATTATCAGAGTTGTGTCGTTTGTTTGCATTCCGACCGCAGGTATTGTGGCCAATGCAAACATGACTCCTTGTACAAAAAGGTGTCAGTTTTGTTGGCAGATAAAAAGGCAAAAAACCAATTATCATATTTTTTCTACTGGCAAAGGAGGTTCCAATCGTGTAATTGCTTACCCGAGCTCTCATCCTCTGATGGTGCATTGTCTTTGAGTTGTGCGCCTTTTGGCGTCATCTGGTCCAACACCATGTGAGACTGGGCTCTAAGGAAAGCTGTCTCGGGTGTGGACCAATCAACTTCAAGGACAGTGCATATACATTATCAGAGTTGTGTTTTTGTTTGCACACCTGTCAACCCCTTATCAGTGCCCTACCTTATTACAGACCGATTCAGCCCTTATTAATCAAACCCCGTGCCCGTAGAAATCTCAACGTTTATCCTACAAAGTCCCGTCACAAGGGAGAAACGCAAACAAATCGACAAACAAATGTTGCCTTTTGTACATGTAATGTCAGGATATATCCGGCTCGCTGACGTATCACAACTCGTCATGGTGATTGGCTCTGCCGGTCCTGGTCCACAGCCAATGGGGGAAGCCTGGGGGCGTGGCCCTGACGTCACGGGAAGGTGACAGCTGCAAGTAGTTGATTGGCCCTGCTGGCTTTGGCCACAGCCAATGAGGAGACGAGTCAGGGGCGTGGTCCCGGGAGCCTACGACGGAGTCTGGAAGATTCCATAGAGGCTAGCCAGGATTGGTGGAAAGGTACCACGTGACCCGGGTATTCAATAGGTGTGGAGACGGACAACACGTGGTCAGAACTGGAACGAACGGAGGGTGAGGCCACGTGGGAGCGGGGTCCAGGCTGCCACGTGGTCCAGGCTGACACGTGGCTGCGCGTCTCTCTCTCTCTCTATCCCTCTCACGCTGTCTGTCAGCAGCGTGGAGGAGTGTTGTAATGAAAGACAAATAAAGACCGGATTCCAGAAGTCGCTTCCACGACCTTTGTTACACATATATGGAGATTTAAAAAACAAAAACAGCAGCCCTCAAACCAACCCACACCCTGAAGGGGGAGGCGAGTTTCTCCTTGGGCCGTGAGGGCAGCAGAAGAGAAGGAGGAACCCCCCACATTGGGCCGAGGCCTACTCTGGGAGGGGGTTTTCGTTACGATTCAGAAACCCGAAACTCCCCTTGTATGCGGAGTAGTTTTCTCGAGGTGGGGGGGGGGTCCTCTGGCTTTCTCCCTCCCCCCCTCTTGAAACACGGCTTGAGACTCGGAACCAGAGGTCCTTACCGGTACCCGTACCCGGCCGTACCCGTACCCTACCCGTATCCGGCCGGGTACGAGTAGGGTACGGGTATCGGGTACCGATTGCGACCTCTGGGATGAAGCCATGTTGCAGGCGCGGGTGGGTTGATTCTAGGAACTTGAATTGTGAGAAGAGACAAGACGTTGGGAAATGAGTGGCAAACGGTGACTCACCAGTGACTCACCGCCTACCCGTACCCGGCCGCACCAGGGTCGCAAACGGGTACCCGTACCCGTCTGGGTACGGGTAGCCGGGTATCGGGTAGGGTACGAGTATCGGGTACCCGGTTGCGACCTCTGCTCGGTACAGACTTTTCTGGGTGGCCGAGTAAATCAATGACTGAATTGCTGCCATCGTTCCGTTCCTCGTTACCTCTGGCGCAGGTTCTGCATGCACTGCAAGCCTCCGCGTTGTTGCTGGTGTCCGTGTACGTTCTGCCTTCGAAACAGGAGAGACAGTGGCTCAGGCCACCTTCAAGCTCGCAATCAAAGCCACGGAACTGTCCTGCGGGATGTAAAAAAAAGACAAAAGTGGGGGTTGGGGTGTCCAAAGGAAATGACAGCGTTGAACTTTAAATCTCGCAACTGCCTCTTCGTCTATCAGTTCAGTTTCATTGGTTAGGTGTAGCCCTGTGAGCCATTCGGCTCTTGAATCGGGTGCACCCGCAACAAACAAAAAACAAAAACATGAACAAGAAAACATCTTAAAGTGAATATGTGACTGAGTGCAAACAGAAAATCCAAGAAAAGACAGCAAAATGTTGCAGAAAAAATCACCGTGACACACCAACGCTGTCTGCAAAAACCCCAGTGGGATACAAGTCAAACAACAACAACCACAAGACAACTTAGATCAAGAGACCATAGACTACTCATAAAGACCCATAGACTACTCATAGAGACCCATAGACTACTCATAGAGACCCATAGTCTCACCACACAGAGACCTAATGACTCACCACACAGAAACCCACAGACTCACCACACAGAGACCCATAGACTACTCATAGTGACCCATAGACTACTCATAGAAACCCATAGACTACTCATAGAGACCCATAGACTACTCATAGAGACCCAAAGACTACTCACGCAGAGAGCCATAGACTACTCATAGAGACCCATAGACTCTCATAGAGATCCATAGACTACTCACGCAGAGACCCATAGACTACTCATAGAGACCCATAGACTCACCANACAGAGACCCATAGACTACTCATAGAGACCCATAGACTCACCACACAGAGACCCAATGACTCACCACACAGAGACCCACAGACTCACCACACAGAGACCACAGACTACTCATAGAGACCCATAGACTACTCATAGAGACCCATAGACTCACCACACAGAGACCCAATGACTCACCACACAGAGACCCATAGACTACTCACACAGAGACCCAATGACTACTCATAGAGACCCATAGACTACTCATAGAGACCCATAGACTACTCATAGAGACCCATAGACTACTCACACAGAGACCCATAGACTACTCACAGAGACCCATAGACTACTCACAGAGACCCATAGACTACTCACACAGACCCATAGACTACTCATAGAGACCCATAGACTACTCACGCAGAGACCCATAGACTACTCATAGAGACCCATAGACTACTCATAGAGACCCATAGACTACTCACGCAGAGACCCATAGACTACTCATAGAGACCGATAGACTACTCATAGAGACCATAGACTACTCACGCAGAGACCCATAGACTACTCATAGAGACCCATAGACTACTCACAGAGACCCATAGACTACTCATAGAGACCCATAGACACCACACAGAGACCCAATGACTCACCACACAGAGACCCACAGACTCACACACAGAGACCCACAGACTACTCATAGAGACCCATAGACTACTCATAGAGACCCATAGACTCACACACAGAGACCCAATGACTCACCACACAGAGACCCATAGACTACTCACACAGAGACCCAATGACTACTCATAGAGACCCATAGACTACTCATAGAGAGACCCATAGACTACTCATAGAGACCCATAGACTACTCACAGAGACCCATAGAACACTCAAAGTTTAAACTTCATGTATCAGGTATATAGCCCTGTGAGCCATTCGGCTCTTGAATCGGGTGCAACCGCAACAAACAAGAAACAAAAACATGAACAAGAAAACATCCTCAAGTAACTACGTGCAAACAGAAAATCCAAGAAAAGACAGCAAAATATTGCAGACTCGCTTGCTTGCTTAGGACCGTGCAAATATTTCGGTCGTTTTTTAACCCACTTCCCGTGATCCAATCGAGCTGACATTTTGCACACAGACTCGTTGTGCGTGACAATTTATTTTCGTGAAATTTTTTTCCAAAAATGTTACACTTTTTTGTACAAAAATATTATATTTAATTACCAATTGCTTAATGGTGGCAGGCAATCATCTGACCCATAGGTGGCAGCCATCTCAAGCCAGAGGACGAGAGGACTCTAGCCGCCACGCATATAAAGGATTTAGAGTGAAACACTTTGTTTTTACGGGTTATACTTGTTATACATCTGCTTCGCTCATTGCTGGGCCCTGTACATCAGGGTAGGGGGTATGGAGTTGGCCCCATGAGGCATCGAACTCTTCCCTCTCCTTTTGTTTTACGATCAGTGGAAACAAGAAGATGCTCGGTGTAGTCGGCACTTTGCTTCGATCAGCATTTCGTATTTTTTTATAACTTTGCTTTATGTAAACCCTCTCGTTCTCTCGCTCGCTCACCCTCTCGCTCACCTCTCGCTCGCCCTCTCGCTCGCTCTCTCGCTCGCCCTCTCGCTCGCTCTCTCGCTCACTCTTTCGCTCACTCTCTCGGTCACTCGCTCGCTCTCTCGCTCACTCTCTCGCTCACTTTCGCTCTCGGTTACTCGCTCGCTCTCTCGCTCACTCACTCACTCTCTCGGTCACTCTCTCGCTCTCACTCACCCTCTGGCTCACTCTCTCGCTCGCACTCTCGCTCTCTCGCTCGCTCGCTCTCTCTCTCTCGCTCACCCTCTCTCTCTCTCACCCTCTCTCTCACCCTCTCTCACCCTCTCGCTCGCCCTTACGCGCTCGCCCTTCTCGCAGTCCGACGGCTTCCCCCGTTGAGCTTCTAGCCCAACTGGGGTCACTCCACGGCTCACAAAGCGCCAGGATCGTGGCGGGGTTGGGGTGGGGTGGGTTCATTTCCTTCTCGCTTCTAAATCCACGCTGACCTTACCTGCCGGACACAGCTGGCAGCAAATGTTGCTCTTCGCCTTGTATTGTCCCTCGGGCATTGCTTCTCTACAATGGGCGATGCTAGTGCCTGGACCTGCGAACACAAACACCATCACCACCACCACCGTCATCATTATCAATCATCAATCAATCACACTGGTCAACAAAAACAATTCTGGCCTGGACTTTTGCAGCTGTTCTAGACTAATTTCAGGGTGCTGATTCCAAATCTGATCTCAGATTTGCTCTATCACATCTCATTTTTAAATCCTTTATATTAAGTTCACTTGCTTGCTTGCTTTCTTGCTTGCGCGCTTAGGACCGTGCATATCTTTTGGTCGTTTTTTAACCCACTTCCCGTGATCCAATCGAGCTGACATTTTGCACACAGACTCGTTGTGCGTGACAATTGATTTTCGTGAAAACATTTTTCCATAACTTTACACTTTTTAGGAAAAAATAAATTATATTTAATTACCAATTGCTTAATGGTGGCAGACAATCATCTGACCCATAGGTGGCAGCCATCTCAAGCCAGAGGACGAGAGGACTCTAGCCGCCACGCATATAAAGGATTTAGAGTGAAAAACTTTGTTTTTACGGGTTAATTTTTTATGCTATCGGCATACCCCATTTTCATTGATTTTACCCGAAATTAACTCTGTCACTTATGCTTGCAAGTTGTTCCGAGTCAGTGACTGCTTTAGTGGTAAAATATGGTGCTGTGTTTTTACGGATAGTGTGTTTATAATATAATTTTATGTAGATATCTACATTCATTTAATATTTTTCTTCCGCAGTTTTTATTGAAAATGCAACAATATTTGATATCTCAAAAACCCGATGTGGTATACAAAAACTGATGCAGATTTGGAATCAGCGCCCCAAAATTACCTTAAACCGTTGGAATATCTTATGCCAAAAAAAGTGTGTTGACCAGTGATATGAAGAACACCCTCAACCAGTATATATACAAGGACTGTTTTCTTGGAATTTCCCTCACTTGATACAGCTCTCGTGCTTTGACTGTTCCACCTGAAGACGGGGGCTTGTGTTGCCTCCGAAACGTCGTGATTTTTATTTTATTTTACTTTTATTAATTTTAATTTTATACCTACCTGGTGACTTTCCGAAAAAAACCTAAGAATATGAATCGTTGCAGTCACGAAAGCTTCAAATTTATAATGAAGAACAGACTTGTACTGGCGTGGTAGCACAGAAGTACGGTACAACAATGGCATGTCACCCCCTCCCTCCCCCCGTGCATTCCAGCAGCTTTATGAGCGTGACAGACGCTAAGACCTTATGAGCCGCTCTACGCATTGACGACACCTTTGAATGAAAACACGGAAGATGTCAGCGTGGGAAAGGAATGAGTCAAAGACAGCTGCAGCTTTATTTTGGGCTCAGCCTCACCCTGTTCAAACACGAGGAATGAAGTCGGCATTGACCACAACAGAGTCACTCGTGGTGAGCGTGCTAAACAAACGTGTTCTCTACATCACTGGTCAACACACTTTTTGTTCTGGCACAAGGTCTTCCAACGGTTCTAAGGTAATTGTGGGGTGCTGATTCTGACCGCAGGTATTGTGGTCAATGCAAACATGACTCCTTGTAAAAAGGTGTCAGTTTTGTTTGCCAGATAAAAGGGTTAAAAAAACAATTATCATATTTTTACTAGCAAATGAGGTACCAATGGTGTAAACCTCGACTGACAAGACAAAGATCCCCGTATAGCCTGTAACAGACTGTAGGGGCAAGTGCTGTTAGCGAGTAGCAGCAGCACCTATGAAGGCTACCGGCACAGAGGGGGTGGGTGGCCAGCACCACGCCCGGCCGTCTTTGTCTCTCCCCAGTGGCGATGTTTACTCCACACCGCACCAAGTACCCATTTGAGGCTGAGTCGACCTAGGCGAGGCCCAGGACCGGTTCAGATAATCGTGATTCGTCTGTGCCGCGAGGGGAAATCGAACTCAGGTCGCCAGATCCGTAAGGGGAGCGTGAAAAACATGTTTTTTTGTTGTTGACCAGTATATTCTTTGGTTCTTTCGGTAAAAGTCATCACGTAGGTGTAATGGGTTCCTGAGACACTTGTAGAGGTAACTTCTTTATTACAATACAACACTCCAACAGTCCTGATACTCTGTTACAGCCTAGGTACACGGCCTAGGTACACGGCCTAGGTACACGGCCTAGGTACACGGCCTAGGTACACGGCCTAGGTACACGGCCTAGGTACACGGCCTAGGTACACGGCCTAGGTACACGGCCTAGGTACACGGCCTAGGTACACGGCCTAGGTACACGGCCTAGGTACACGGCCTAGGTACACGGCCTAGGTACACGGCCTAGGTACACTGCCTAGGTACACGGCCTAGGTACACGGCCTAGGTACACGGCCTAGGTACACGGCCTAGGTACACGGCCTAGGTACACGGCCTAGCGACACGGCCTAGGTACACGGCCTAGGTGCACTGCCTAGGTGCACGGCCTAGGTGCACGGCCTAGGTGCACTGCCTAGGTACACTGCCTAGGTACACTGCCTAGGTACACGGCCTAGGTACACGGCCTAGGTACACGGCCTAGGTACACTGCCTAGGTACACTGCCTAGGTACACTGCCTAGGTACACTGCCTAGGTACACTGCCTAGGTACACGGCCTAGGTACACGGCCTAGGTACACTACTCTGGCTACGCATTCTTTTAGACGCTTTTGATAAACTCACTCTGTCTGTTATCATATCCTCAAAAAAGCTTGTAACTCCATTTTTACCCACTTTTCCAATGTGGTATCGACTGCGAACTTGGTATATTTATGTCAAACTGATGACAATACTATGTTCTATCATAAAAATAAAAATAAAATAAAAAAACATTATTTTACACGCTTTTGATAAACTCACTCTGTCTGTTGGCGTATCCTCAAAAAAGCTTGGAACTCAAATTTAACCCACTCTCCAATGTGGTATCGACTGCGAACTTGGTATACGTATGTCAAACTGATGACAATACTGTATTATATCATTAAAAATAAAAATTTGTAAACAATCTTTTTGATACGTTATGTTTCGGCTTGGGTCTAATTGTCCACGCTCAACCGACTTTGCCTGTAAATCACCTGACGTTGTGGCAAGCTTCGGGCCCACTTCTGCCATTACTCGTACGGTACATTTATTAAAGCGTCTTCTTGGTTCTTTCGGTAAAGTCGTTACGTAGAAGGGAAGTAATAAAATAATAAAAATTAAGCATAAATAAATAGAATTCTTATTATTATAATAAAACAAAAAATAAATACAATTCTTTTATTATGTTTTATTTATATTATTTTTCAAGTCACGTAGAAGGGAAGTAATAAAATAATAAAAATAAAACATAATAAAATAATTCTCACGACGTTTCGGCCACAACGCAAGCAGCCGTCCTCAGGTGAAACCAGGTCTGTCGAGGCGACAGCATCTGAATGAAACAGCACACGAGCTTGGAGCATGTATATAAGCTGGGTTGGAAGGGGGGAAAGGAGGCGCCTTGACAAAAGAATTGCAATAAGAGGAATCGCTACCCGATGGAAATGCAGGTATGTGATTAGTACTACTTGTGTAAGTGCATTTTACCGAAAGAACCAGAGATGAATTCTAGATTTGAAGCTTTCGTGACTGCAAGGATTCATATTCTTAGGTGTTTTCGGTAAAGTCGCGTAGGTAAAACATTAAAATTAATAAAAGTTAAATAAAATAAAAAACACCTGATGACGGAGACTTGTGTTGCCTCCGAAACGTCGTGATTTTTATTTTATTTTACTTTTATTAATTTTAATGTTTTACCTACGTGACTTTACCGAAAACACCTAAGAATAAGAAGATTAATCCCTGCAGTCACGAAAGCTTTAAATCATTAAAGCGTGTTTTAAACAAGTATTTTAAAACTCACTTCTTTTTGCCAGTATCAACACATGACGCTCTTAGGCCATGAAAAAGGCTGCTACTGTCCCTCTGGAGGACAATCCGTTTGAAGGACAATGATATCGTCTCATCAGGGCGTGTTCTCTGTGTGTGTGCATGTTTACTACAAGTCGCGTGTGTGTCGCTAAACAGAGACCCACAGAGACCCACAGAGACCCATACAGACCCACAGAGACCCATAGACCCATAGAGACCCACAGAGACCCACAGAGACCCACAGAGACTCATAGACCCACAGAGACCCAGAGAGACCCATAGAGACCCACAGAGACCCATACAGACCCACACAGACCCACAGAGACCCACAGAGACTCATAGACCCATACAGACCCATAGAGACCCACAGAGACCCACAGAGACACACAGAGACACACAAGACCCATATAGACCCACAGAGACCCATACAGACCCACAGAGACCCACAGAGACCCACAAAGACTCATAGACCCACAGAGACCCACAGAGACCCAAAAGACCCACAGAGACCCACAGAGACTCATAGACCCACAGATACCCACAGAGACCCAGAGAGACCCAGAGAGACCCATAGAGACCCACAGAGACCATACAGACCCACAGAGACCCAGAGACTCNTAGAAACCCACAGAGACCCACAGAGACCCACAGAGACCCACAGAGACCCATAGACCCACAGAGACCCACGGAGACCCACAGAGACCAACAGAGACCCATAGACACACAGAGACCCATAGACACACAGAGACCCACAGAGACTCATAGACCCACAGAGACCCACAGAGACCCAGAGAGACCCACAGAGACCCATAGACCCACAGAGACCCACGGAGACCCACAGAGACACAGAGACCCACAGAGATCCATAGACACACAGAGACCCATAGACACACACAGAGACCCATAGACCCACAGAGACCCACAGAGACCCACACAGACCCACAGAGACCCATAGACCCACAGAACCCATACAGACCCAAACCATAGACCACAGAGACCCATACAGACCCACAGAGACCCACAGAGACCCATGAACCCACAGAGACCCATGGAGACTCACAGAACCACAGAGACTAATACAGAACCATACTCATAGAGATCCACAGACCCACAGAGACCCACAGAGACCCGTAGAGACCCATACTCACAGAGACCCATAGACCCACAGAGACCCATAGAGACCCATACTCACAGAGACCCATAGAGACCCATACTCACAGAGACCCATAGACCCACAGAGACCCATAGAGACCCATACTCACAGAGACCCACAGAGACCCATAGACCCACAGAAACCCATACCCACAGAGACCCATACTCACAGAGACCCATAGACCCACAGAGACCCATAGAGACCCATACTCACAGAGACCCACAGAGACCCATGGAGACTCACTGAACACAGAGACTAATACAGAACCATACTCACAGAGACCCACAGACCCACAGAGACCCATAGAGACCCATACTCACAGAGACCCAGACTAAAACTAAACAATTTTTATTTTACCAGATAAATCCCCACTGAGCAAAGCAGTTATTTCATCAAAGGCGACGCTATCACACGTAATGGCATTTAGCAGATGTCGATTTAAAGCTGTTCGTGACTGCAGAGATTCATCTTCTTGGTTCTTTCGGTAAAATCACCACGTAGAAGGGAAACAATAAAATAACAAAAATATAAAACAATAAAATTCTCACGACGTTTCGATTGCAACACAAGCAATCATCAGGTGTGAAAACCACAGCAAGAAAATTTGAAGAAAAAAAACATGAATTTCGATTTAAAGCTGCTTTCGTGACTGCAANGGATTCATCTTCTTGGTTCTTTCGGTAAAGTCGTCACGTAGAAGGGAAGTAATAAAATAATAAAAATATAGAACAATAAAAAATTCTCACGACTTTTCGATTGCAACACAAGCAGCCATCGTCCAGATGTGAAATCCACGGCAAGAAATTTTGAAAAAAGTGGCGGTTTTTTCTTAACGTTTAGAAAAAACGCCACTTTTTTTTAAAAGAAAAAANCGCCACTTTTTCCAAAATAAAAAAACGCCACTTTTTCCAAAATAAAAAACGCCACTTTTTCCAAAATAAAAAACGCCACTTTTTCCAAAATAAAAAAAACGCCACTTTTTCCAATATAAAAAAACGCCACTTTTTCCAAAATAAAAAACGCCACTTTTTCCAAAATAAAAAAACGCCACTTTTTCCAAAATAAAAAACGCCACTTTTTCCAAAATAAAAAAACGCCACTTTTTCCAAAATAAAAACGCCACTTTTTCCAAAATAAAAAACGCCACTTTTTCCAAAATAAAAAACGCCATTTTTTTCAAAATAAAAAACGCCATTTTTTTCTAAGAAAAAACCGCCACTTTTTACAAAAAATTCTTGTCGTGGTTTTCACACCTGACGACGATTGCTTGTGTTGCAATCGAAACGTCGTGAGAATTTATTGTTTTATTTTTTATTATTTTTTTCCCTTCTACGCGACTTTTGCCGAAATAACCAAGAAGATGATGTATATCAGCTCAGCCAGTTGACGGATCTACATCATCATCATCATCACCACGTGGAGATGTCTAGCGGCAGCCAATGAACTCTGGACGCGTAGAGATCTCGATTCTCAACGTGGCGGAGAAAAGAAGCACAGAAGAATCTCTCACGGCGAGAGGGAAACACGCGAACTACAGAAATATACAGCAGCAGCAGCAGGCGTCGTCACGGTCGGGTTCGATGTCCACGACCTCCTGTAGACCAGGCGAGGGAGTCAACATCTCCTAGTCACCGTGATGACGACGAGAGAGAGACACGCAGACTCCAAATATACAGCAGCAGGCATCAGGGTCGGGATCGAACCCACGACCTCCTGTATACCAGGCGAGGTAGTCAACATCTACTAGCCACCGTGATGATGATGATGATGAGAGACACGCAAACTCCAAATATACAGCAGCAGGCGTCAGGGTCGGGATCGAACACACGACCTCCTGTACACCAGGCGAGGTAGTCAACATCTACTAGCCACCGTGATGATGATGATGATGAGAGAGAGAGAGACGCAAACACACGACCTCCTGTAGACCAGGCGAGGTAGTCAACATCTCTTAGACACCGTGATGATGATGATGATGAGAGACACGCAAACTCCAAATATACAGCAGCAGCAGCAAGCGTCAGGGTCGGGATCGAACCCACGACCTCCTGTAGACCAGGCGAGGTAGTTAACATCTCCTAGCCACTGTGATGATGATTATGAGAGAGAGACACGCAAACTCCAAATATACAGCAGCAGGCGTCAGAGTTGGGATTGAACCCACGACCTCCTGTATACCAGGCGAGGTAGTTAACATCTCCTAGCCACCGTGATGATGATTATGAGAGAGAGACACGCAAACTCCAAATATACAGCAGCAGGCGTCAGGGTCGGGTTCGATGTCCACGACCTCCTGTATACCAGGCGAGGTGGTTAACATATCGCAGGGTCACAGGATCGAACCCACGACCTCCTGTATACCAGGCGAGGTAGTTAACATCTCACAGGGTCACAGGATCGAACCCACGACCTCCTGTATACCAGGCGAGGTAGTTAACATCTCACAGGGTCACAGGATCGAACCCACGACCTCCTGTATACCAGGCGAGGTGGTTAACGTCTGGCAGGGTCACAGGATCTAACCCACGACCTCCTATGAGACATCTCCTTTACCAGTGGCAAAATAAAGTAGAAGGTTTTTACCCTTTGAAAGGGTAAAAACCTTTTGAAAGGGTAAAAACCTGTTACTATATTTTGCCTACTGGTAAAGGAGATGTCTCATAGTGTAAATTCTTACCCCGAGCTCTCATACTCTGATGGTGCGCTGTCTTTGAGTTGTACGGCTTTTGGCGTCATCTGGTCCAACACCAGGGTGAGACTAGGCTCTAAGAAAAGCTGTCTCGGGTGTGGACCAATCAACTTCAAGGACAGTGCATATCATTATCATCATCAGAGTTGTTTCTTTTTGTTTGCATTTTGACTGCTTGTGTTGTGGTTATTGCAAACCTGATGCCTTGTATAAAGGTGTCAGTTTTTGTACCAGTTGAAAGGGTAAAAACCTACTACCACGACCTCCTGTATACCAGGCAAGGTGGTTAACATCTCGCAGGGTCACAGGATCAAACCCACGACCTCCTGTACACCAGGCGAGGGAGTTAACATCTCACAGGGTCACAGGATCGAACCCACGACCTCCTGTATACCCGGCGAGGTGGCTAACATCTCCTAGCCACCGTGATGATGAGAGAGAGAGACACACAAACTCCAAATATACAACCAGCATCGTTAGGGTTGGGATCGAACCCACGACCTCCTGCACACCAGGCGAGGTGGTCAACATCTCCTAGCCACCGTGATGATGATGATGAGAGAGAGACACGCAAACACACGACCTCCTGCACACCAGGCGAGGTAGTCAACATCTCCTAGCCACCGTGATGATGATGATGAGAGAGAGAGAGACACGCAAACACACGACCTCCTGCACGCCAGGCGAGGTAGTCAACATCTCCTAGCCACCGTGATGATGATGATGAGAGAGAGAGACACGCAAACACACGACCTCCTGCACGCCAGGCGAGGTAGTCAACATCTCCTAGCCACCGTGATGATGATGATGAGAGAGAGAGAGACACGCAAACACACGACCTCCTGCACGCCAAGCGAGGTAGTCAACATCTCCTAGCCACCGTGATGATGATGATGAGAGAGAGACACGCAAACACACGACTCCTGCACACCAGGCGAGGTAGTCAACATCTCCTAGCCACCGTGATGATGATGATGAGAGAGAGAGACACGCAAACACACGACCTCCTGCACGCCAGGCGAGGTAGTCAACATCTCCTAGCCACCGTGATGATGATGATGAGAGAGAGAGAGACACGCAAACACACGACCTCCTGCACGCCAAGCGAGGTAGTCAACATCTCCTAGCCACCGTGATGATGATGATGAGAGAGAGACACGCAAACACACGACCTCCTGCACACCAGGCGAGGTAGTCAACATCTCCTAGCCACCGTGATGATGATGATGAGAGAGAGAGACACGCAAACACACGACCTCCTGCACGCCAGGCGAGGTAGTCAACATCTCCTAGCCACCGTGATGATGATGATGATGAGAGAGAGAGACACGCAAACACACGACCTCCTGCACGCCAGGCGAGGTAGTCAACATCTCCTAGCCACCGTGATGATGATGATGATGAGAGAGAGACACGCAAACACACGACCTCCTGCACACCAGGCGAGGTAGTCAACATCTCCTAGCCACCGTGATGATGATGATGAGAGAGAGAGACACGCAAACACACGACCTCCTGCACGCCAGGCGAGGTAGTCAACATCTCCTAGCCACCGTGATGATGATGATGATGAGAGAGAGACACGCAAACACACGACCTCCTGCACACCAGGCGAGGTAGTCAACATCTCCTAGCCACCGTGATGATGATGATGATGAGAGAGAGACACGCAAACACACGACCTCCTGCACACCAGGCGAGGTAGTCAACATCTCCTAGCCACCGTGATGATGATGATGAGAGAGAGAGACACGCAAACCCACGACCTCCTGCACGCCAGGCGAGGTAGTCAACATCTCCGAGCCACCGTGATGATGATGAGAGAGAGAGACACGCAAACTCCAAATATACAGCAGCAGGCGTCAGGGTCGGGATCGAACCCACGACCTCCTGTACACCAGGCGAGGTAGTCAACATCTCCTAGCCACCGAGGCGTCCCTATCACGATATATTTTTACATTTTTTTGTTTTAAAATAAAACACGCGTCAGGGTCCGGGATCGAACCTCCCAATTTTTCGCCACCGCGGCGCAAAGTTTGCCCGCAAGGATCCAAAGAGCCGCACGCGGTTTTCACTCAAGTCACAAAGTCACTTGAAGATGTTTTCTTGTTCATGTTTGTGTTTTTTAAATCCTTTATATTAAGTTCGCTTGCTTGCTTGCGTGCTTGCGTGCTTGCTTGCGCGCTTACGACCGTGCAAACCTTTCGGTCGTTTTTTAACCCACTTCCCGTGATCCAATCGAGCTGACATTTTGCACACAGACTCGTTGTGCGAGACAATTAATGTTCGTGAAAAAAACTTTCCAAAATTTTACACTTTTTAGGGAAAACAAATTAAATATTTATTTACCAATTGCTTAATACTGCAGACAATCATCTGACCCATAGGTGGCAGCCATCTCAAGCCAGAGGACGAGAGGACTCTAGCGGCCACGCATATAAAGGATTTATAGTGAAAAACTTTGTTTTTACGGGTTTACTTGTTAAATCCTTTATATTAAGTTCACTTGCGTGCTTGCTTGCTTACGACCGTGCAAATCTTTCGGTCGTTTTTTAACCCACTTCCCGCCATCCAATCGAGCTGACATTTTCCACACAGACTCGTTGTGCCAGACAATTAATGTTCGTTTCCAAAATTTCCACATTTTAGGAAAAAATATATATATTTATTACCAATTGCTTAATGGTGGCAGGCAATCATCTGACCCATAGGTGGCAGCCATCTCAAGCCAGAGGACGAGAGGACTCTAGCCGCCCGTTTCAAAGACCAATGTCCTTATATACGACTCTCCTTATATTTAATTTAAAATTCCAATGTGATAAAAATGAAACTCTTACTCAAGAAAAACAGAAATGAAAAATAAAATAAAACCGATGCCACGCATATAAAGGATTTATAGTGAAAAACTTTGTTTTTACGGGTTAATTTTTTTAAAATTTCACCGAGCGGGCGGTGACACGAAGACTCACCTGGGAGGACGACGAGGTCGACGAGAAGGTGGATAAGGAGGAGAAGAGGAAGAAGATGATGACGAGAACTTTGGCTGCGAGGATGGAGCAGAATCCCATTGCGGATTGCCGGACAACGATGAAGAAAATTGATGATGATGATGACGATTTAAACAACAACAACAACAACGATTTCTTCAACTGTTGGAGTTCACCAACGTTCAACGCCTCGACAATAACAATGAAACCACTTCCTTGTCAGCGAGCGAGTGAAATGCGATCCAGAAGCACGTTTTTCATCATTCCTAGCAACCGCACCCAGCCCATAGACACCCCCCCACCCCCACCCGACCGAACACGTTGAGTTTTACAAGGGCACCACGGGGCGACCAGCCCCTCCAACTCCCTCCCTCCCCACCCAGCCCCACCCTCCCCACCCAGCCCCTCCCCACCCAGCCCTCCCTCCCCACCCTCCCTCCCCACCCAGCCCCACCCTCCCCACCCAGCCCCTCCCCACCCAGCCCCTCCCCACCTCCCCACCCAGCCCCTCCCACCCTGCCCACCCAGCCCCACCCCTCCCACCCAGCCCCTCCCCACCAGCCCCTCCCCACCCTCCCCTCCCCACCCAGCCCTACCCTCCCCACCCAGCCCCTCCCCACCCTGCCCACCCACCCCTCCCCACCCGCCCCTCCCCACCCAGCCCTCCCCTCCCCACCCAGCCCCTCCCCCACCCTGCCCACCCAGCCCCTCCCCACCCAGCCCCACCCCCACCCTGCCACCCAGCCCTCCCCACCCAGCCCCACCCCACCCTCCCCACCCAGCCCACCCCACACTCCCCACCCAGCCCCTCCCCACCCTCCTCTCTCCACCCTCCCCACCCAGCCCCTCCCACCCTCTCCACCCAGCCCTCCCTCCCCACCCAGCCCCTCCCTGCACGACGGACGGACGAACACAATAATCCCCTGTGGGCTGGTGTAACCAGGAGGTTCCTACCAGCATGAGCCACGTGGAGTGTACTCATCTACGCAAGGCAGTAGCCGTGGAGTCAACATTGGGGGGGGGGGACCAAATCTTCCAGGGTGTCTGGGGGTCCCAACCCAGAATAAGTTTAACCCGTAAAAACAAAGTGTTTCACTCTAAATCCTTTACTGTATATGCGTGGCGGCTAGAGTCCTCTCGTCCTCTGGCTTGAGATGGCTGCCACCTATGGGTCAGATGATTGCATTGCACCATTAAATATAATATTTTTGTCCTAAAAAGTGTAAAATTTTGGAAAAAAATTTTCACGAACATTAATTGTAACGCACAACGAGTCTGTGTGGAAAATGTCAGCCTGATTGGATCACGGGAAGTGGGTTAAAAAACGACCGAAAGATTTGCACGGTCCTAAGCAAGCAAGCAAGCAAGTGAACTTAATATAAAGGATTTAAAAAAGGATTCAAAAATAAAAAAATTGAAAACTAATTTCCTGCCTAAAATATTTAAAAAAATTCACTACCACATGGGATGGACTTTTAATTTATATTTTATACAATAATGTCTAATAGTGTATTGCACTACATTGCTCTGTTTTTACTTTTTTTTTTNACCATTTATTGTTTCATTGTATGTGTAATAAAGGACTCGGACGCTTCTCTCTGACTTCGTGTCCTTTATTGGGTTCTTGTCTTTTCCCTCACGGCACTCTCTTAGAGACACTCTATTTGTAGCCCCCGGCTGCTATCGCTATTGTAGCCTCCTTCCTCTCCTTGCAGACTCGCTGCTCACTCCGTATGCAGACTCCCGCTGCCAACTCCGTATGCAGACTCCCGCTGCCAACTCCGTATGCAGACTCACGCTGCCAACTCCGTATGCAGACTCCCGCTGCCAACTCCGTATGCAGACTCCCGCTGCCAACTCCGTATGCAGACTCCCGCTGCCAACTCCGTATGCAGACTCACGCTGCCAACTCCGTATGCAGACTCCCGCTGCCAACTCCGTATGCAGACTCCCGCTGCCAACTCCGTATGCAGACTCCCGCTGCCAACTCCGTATGCAGACTCACGCTGCAACTCCGTATGCAGACTCCCGCTGCCAACTCCGTATGCAGACTCCCGCTGCTAACTCCATATGCAGACTCCCGCTGCCAACTCCGTATGCAGACTCCGCTGCCAACTCCGTATGCAGACTCACGCTGCCAACTCCGTATGCAGACTCCCGCTGCCAACTCCGTATGCAGACTCCCGCTGCCAACTCCGTATGCAGACTCCCGCTGCCAACTCCGTATGCAGACTCGCTGCTCACTCCGTATGCAGACCCGCTGCCAACTCCGTATGCAGACTCCCGCTGCCAACTCCGTATGCAGACTCGCTGCCAACTCCGTATGCAGACTCGCTGCTCACTCCGTATGCAGACTCCCGCTGCCAACTCCGTATGCAGACTCCCGCTGCCAACTCCGTATGCAGACTCCCGCTGCTAACTCCTTGTGCAGACCCCGCTGCTAACTCCGTATGCAGACTCCCGCTGCCAACTCCGTATGCAGACTCCCGCTGCTAACTCCATATGCAGACTCCCGCTGCCAACTCCGTATGCAGACTCCCGCTGCCAACTCCGTATGCAGACTCCCGCTGCCAACTCCGTATGCAGACACCCGCTGCCAACTCCGTATGCAGACCCGCTGCCAACTCCGTATGCAGACTCCGCTGCCAACTCCGTATGCAGACTCCCGCTGCCAACTCCGTATGCAGACTCCCGCTGCCAACTCCGTATGCAGACCCGCTGCTAACTCCGTATGCAGACTCCCGCTGCCAACTCCGTATGCAGACCCGCTGCCAACTCCGTATGCAGACCCGCTGCCAACTCCGTATGCAGACCCGCTGCCAACTCCGTATGCAGACTCCCGCTGCCAACTCCGTATGCAGACTCCCGCTGCCAACTCCGTATGCAGACCCGCTGCCAACTCCGTATGCAGACTCCCGCTGCCAACTCCGTATGCAGACTCCCGCTGCCAACTCCGTATGCAGACTCCCGCTGCCAACTCCGTATGCAGACTCCCGCTGCCAACTCCGTATGCAGACCCGCTGCCAACTCCGTATGCAGACTCCCGCTGCCAACTCCGTATGCAGACTCCCGCTGCCAACTCCGTATGCAGACCCGCTGCCAACTCCGTGTGCAGACCCGCTGCTAACTCCGTATGCAGACTCTCGCTGCCAACTCCGTATGCAGACTCCCGCTGCCAACTCCGTATGCAGACTCCCGCTGCCAACTCCGTATGCAGACTCCCGCTGCTAACTCCGTATGCAGACTCGCTGTCAACTCCGTATGCAGACTCCCGCTGCCAACTCCGTATGCAGACTCCCGCTGCCAACTCCGTATGCAGACTCCCGCTGCCAACTCCGTATGCAGACTCCCGCTGCCAACTCCGTATGCAGACTCCCGCTGCTAACTCCGTATGCAGACTCCCGCTGCTAACTCCGTATGCAGACTCCCGCTGCCAACTCCGTATGCAGACTCACGCTGCCAACTCCGTATGCAGACTCCCGCTGCCAACTCCGTATGCAGACTCCCGCTGCCAACTCCGTATGCAGACCCCGCTGCCAACTCCGTATGCAGACTCCCGCTGCCAACTCCGTATGCAGACTCCCGCTGCCAACTCCGTATGCAGACTCACGCTGCTGACTCTGTATGCAGACTCCCGCTGCCAACTCCGTATGCAGACTCCCGCTGCCAACTCCGTATGCAGACCCGCTGCTACTCCGTATGCAGACTCCCGCTGCTAACTCCGTATGCAGACCCGCTGCTCACTCCGTATGCAGACTCCCGCTGCTAACTCCGTATGCAGACTCCCGCTGCCAACTCCGTATGCAGACCCGCTGCTCACTCCGTATGCAGACCCGCTGCTAACTCCGTATGCAGACTCCCGCTGCCAACTCCGTATGCAGACTCCCGCTGCCAACTCCGTATGCAGACTCCCGCTGCTAACTCCGTATGCAGACTCCCGCTGCTAACTCTTTATGCAGACTCCCGCTGCCAACTCTGTATGCAGACTCCCGCTGCTAACTCCGTATGCAGACTCCCGCTGCCAACTCCGTATGCAGACTCCCGCTGCCAACTCTGTATGTAGACTCCCGCTGCTAACTCCGTATGCAGACTCCCGCTGCCAACTCCGTATGCAGACTCCCGCTGCCAACTCTGTATGCAGACTCCCGCTGCTAACTCCGTATGCAGACTCCCGCTGCCAACTCCGTATGCAGACTCCCGCTGCCAACTCCGTATGCAGACTCCCGCTGCCAACTCCGTATGCAGACTCCCGCTGCCAACTCCGTATGCAGACTCCCGCTGCCAATTCCGTATGCAGACCCCGCTGCCAACTCCGTATGCAGACTCCCGCTGCCAACTCCGTATGCAGACTCCCGCTGCCAACTCCGTATGCAGACTCCCGCTGCCAACTCCGTATGCAGACTCCCGCTGCCAACTCCGTATGCAGACTCCCGCTGCCAACTCCGTGTGCAGACTCCCGCTGCCAACTCCGTATGCAGACTCCCGCTGCCAACTCCGTATGCAGACTCCCGCTGCCAACTCCGTATGCAGACTCCCGCTGCCAACTCCGTATGCAGACTCCCGCTGCCAACTCCGTATGCAGACTCCCGCTGCCAACTCCGTATGCAGACTCCCGCTGCAACTCCGTATGCAGACCCCCGCTGCCAACTCCGTATGCAGACTCCCGCTGCCAACTCCGTATGCAGACTCCCGCTGCCAACTCCGTATGCAGACTCCCGCTGCCAACTCCGTATGCAGACTCCCGCTGCCAACTCCGTATGCAGACTCACGCTGCCAACTCCGTATGCAGACTCCCGCTGCCAACTCGTATGCAGACTCCGCTGCTAACTCCATATGCAGACTCCCGCTGCCAACTCCGTATGCAGACTCCGCTGCCAACTCCGTATGCAGACTCACGCTGCCAACTCCGTATGCAGACTCCCGCTGCCAACTCCGTATGCAGACTCCCGCTGCCAACTCCGTATGCAGACTCCCGCTGCCAACTCCGTATGCAGACTCGCTGCTCACTCCGTATGCAGACCCGCTGCCAACTCCGTATGCAGACTCCCGCTGCCAACTCCGTATGCAGACTCGCTGCCAACTCCGTATGCAGACTCGCTGCTCACTCCGTATGCAGACTCCCGCTGCCAACTCCGTATGCAGACTCCCGCTGCCAACTCCGTATGCAGACTCCGCTGCTAACTCCTTGTGCAGACCCCCGCTGCTAACTCCGTATGCAGACTCCCGCTGCCAACTCCGTATGCAGACTCCCGCTGCTAACTCCATATGCAGACTCCCGCTGCCAACTCCGTATGCAGACTCCCGCTGCCAACTCCGTATGCAGACTCCCGCTGCCAACTCCGTATGCAGACTCCCGCTGCCAACTCCGTATGCAGACCCGCTGCCAACTCCGTATGCAGACTCCCGCTGCCAACTCCGTATGCAGACTCCCGCTGCCAACTCCGTATGCAGACTCCCGCTGCCAACTCCGTATGCAGACTCGCTGTCAACTCCGTATGCAGACTCCCGCTGCCAACTCCGTATGCAGACTCCCGCTGCCAACTCCGTATGCAGACTCCCGCTGCCAACTCCGTATGCAGACTCCCGCTGCTAACTCCGTATGCAGACTCCCGCTGCTAACTCCGTATGCAGACTCCCGCTGCCAACTCCGTATGCAGACTCACGCTGCCAACTCCGTATGCAGACTCCCGCTGCCAACTCCGTATGCAGACCCGCTGCCAACTCCGTATGCAGACTCCCGCTGCCAACTCCGTATGCAGACTCCCGCTGCCAACTCCGTATGCAGACCCGCTGCCAACTCCGTATGCAGACTCCCGCTGCCAACTCCGTATGCAGACTCCCGCTGCCAACTCCGTATGCAGACTCCCGCTGCCAACTCCGTATGCAGACTCCCGCTGCCAACTCCGTATGCAGACCCGCTGCCAACTCCGTATGCAGACTCCCGCTGCCAACTCCGTATGCAGACTCCCGCTGCCAACTCCGTATGCAGACCCGCTGCCAACTCCGTGTGCAGACCCGCTGCTAACTCCGTATGCAGACTCTCGCTGCCAACTCCGTATGCAGACTCCCGCTGCCAACTCCGTATGCAGACTCCCGCTGCCAACTCCGTATGCAGACTCCCGCTGCTAACTCCGTATGCAGACTCGCTGTCAACTCCGTATGCAGACTCCCGCTGCCAACTCCGTATGCAGACTCCCGCTGCCAACTCCGTATGCAGACTCCCGCTGCCAACTCCGTATGCAGACTCCCGCTGCTAACTCCGTATGCAGACTCCCGCTGCCAACTCCGTATGCAGACTCCCGCTGCCAACTCCGTATGCAGACTCACGCTGCCAACTCCGTATGCAGACTCCCGCTGCCAACTCCGTATGCAGACTCCCGCTGCCAACTCCGTATGCAGACCCCCGCTGCCAACTCCGTATGCAGACTCCCGCTGCAACTCCGTATGCAGACTCCCGCTGCCACTCCGTATGCAGACTCACGCTGCTGACTCTGTATGCAGACTCCCGCTGCCAACTCCGTATGCAGACTCCCGCTGCCAACTCCGTATGCAGACCCGCTGCTAACTCCGTATGCAGACTCCCGCTGCCAACTCCGTATGCAGACTCCCGCTGCCAACTCCGTATGCAGACTCCGCTGCCAACTCCGTATGCAGACTCCCGCTGCCAACTCCGTATGCAGACTCCGCTGCCAACTCCGTATGCAGACCCGCTGCTAACTCCGTATGCAGACTCCCGCTGCCAACTCCGTATGCAGACTCCCGCTGCCAACTCCGTATGCAGACTCCCGCTGCCAACTCCGTATGCAGACCCCCGCTGCTAACTCTTTATGCAGACTCCCGCTGCCAACTCCGTATGCAGACTCCCGCTGCTAACTCCGTATGCAGACTCCCGCTGCCAACTCCGTATGCAGACTCCCGCTGCCAACTCCGTATGCAGACTCCCGCTGCCAACTCCGTATGCAGACTCCCGCTGCCAACTCCGTATGCAGACCCGCTGCCAACTCCGTGTGCAGACCCGCTGCCAACTCCGTATGCAGACCCGCTGCTAACTCCGTATGCAGACTCCCGCTGCCAACTCCGTATGCAGACTCCCGCTGTCAACTCCGTATGCAGACTCCCGCTGCCAACTCCGTATGCAGACTCCCGCTGCTAACTCCGTATGCAGACCCGCTGCCAACTCCGTGTGCAGACCCGCTGCTAACTCCGTATGCAGACTCCCGCTGCCAACTCCGTATGCAGACTCCGCTGTCAACTCCGTATGCAGACTCCCGCTGCCAACTCCGTATGCAGACTCCCGCTGCTAACTCCGTATGCAGACTCGCTGTCAACTCCGTATGCAGACTCCCGCTGCCAACTCCGTATGCAGACTCCCGCTGCCAACTCCGTATGCAGACTCCCGCTGCCAACTCCGTATGCAGACTCCCGCTGCTAACTCCGTATGCAGACTCCCGCTGCCAACTCCGTATGCAGACTCACGCTGCCAACTCCGTATGCAGACCCCCGCTGCCAACTTCGTATGCAGACTCCCGCTGCCAACTCCGTATGCAGACTCCCGCTGCCAACTCCGTATGCAGACTCACGCTGCTGACTCTGTATGCAGACTCCCGCTGCCAACTCCGTATGCAGACTCCCGCTGCCAACTCCGTATGCAGACCCGCTGTTAACTCCGTATGCAGACTCCCGCTGCTAACTCCGTATGCAGACCCGCTGCTCACTCCGTATGCAGACTCCCGCTGCTAACTCCGTATGCAGACTCCCGCTGCCAACTCCGTATGCAGACCCGCTGCTCACTCCGTATGCAGACTCCCGCTGCCAACTCCGTATGCAGACCCGCTGCTCACTCCGTATGCAGACCCGCTGCTAACTCCGTATGCAGACTCCCGCTGCCAATTCCGTATGCAGACCCGCTGCCAACTCCGTATGCAGACCCGCTGCCAACTCCGTATGCAGACCCGCTGCCAACTCCGTATGCAGACTCCCGCTGCCAACTCCGTATGCAGACTCCCGCTGCCAACTCCGTATGCAGACTCCCGCTGCCAACTCCGTATGCAGACCCCCGCTGCTAACTCCGTATGCAGACCCCGCTGCCAACTCCGTATGCAGACCCGCTGCCAACTCCGTATGCAGACCCGCTGCCAACTCCGTATGCAGACCCCGCTGCCAACTCCGTATGCAGACTCCCGCTGCCAACTCCGTATGCAGACTCACGCTGCTGACTCTGTATGCAGACCCGCTGCCAACTCCGTATGCAGACCCGCTGCCAACTCCGTATGCAGACCCGCTGCTAACTCCGTATGCAGACTCGCTGCCAACTCCGTATGCAGACCCGCTGCCAACTCCGTATGCAGACCCGCTGCCAACTCCGTATGCAGACCCGCTGCTAACTCCATATGCAGACCCGCTGCCAACTCCGTATGCAGACCCGCTGCCAACTCCGTATGCAGACCCGCTGCCAACTCCGTATGCAGACCCGCTGCTAACTCCGTATGCAGACCCGCTGCCAACTCCGTATGCAGACCCCGCTGCCAACTCCGTATGCAGACTCCCGCTGCCAACTCCGTATGCAGACTCGCTGCCAACTCCGTATGCAGACTCGCTGCCAACTCCGTATGCAGACTCCCGCTGCCAACTCCAGCCTCCTCGCTGCTTCGGGTCGGTCACCGCTGGCCGACGGTGCCGATCCTCGCTCCCCGTGTCCGTGGCGATCTCGCCACCCTCTGCTCTCGCCCTACGTGGCCTTCCTCGTTCCTGGTCTCCCATCACTCCCCTCCTCTTCCGGTTCCCCTCCCTCTATAGACCTGACCCTCTCCCCCACGTGACCTAACTCCTCCCCTCATGACGTCACTTCCGGAGGGCCGTTTACGCCCGCATTACATATGTAATGGCAGAGATTAGGGATTCATCAAGTACAACCATAACCACAATGATATGAAAATAAATCTATGCATTGATGTATGTGAAGTCCAGATATTGTGGCCAAGGTTTAGCAAATTGATATTTCTATTATTTTTATAGCAATATAATTACGGCCTTGAATCTACGCGTAATCGTCATCATCGAACTTTATAATGTTTTTCTGTTTTGATTTAAAGCTTTCGTGACTGCAGGGATTCATATTCTTGATTCTTTCGGTAAAGTCATCACGTAGAAGGGAAAAAATTTAAAAAAGAAGAAAAAAAAGATAAAATTGATACATATTTAAAAAATTCTCACGACGTTTCGGCCACAACGCAAGCAGCCATCCTCAGGTGAAGAAATACAGAGTTGTCGGAAAGACAGCCTCCTGCTACAACATCAGAGGTCGCTGTCTTTCCGACAGCTCTGTGTTTCTTCACCTGAGGACGGCTGCTTGCGTTGTGGCCGAAACGTCGTGAGACTTGTATTAAATTGTGTTTCAATTGTTTTTAAATCCTTTATATTAAGTTCGCTTGCTTGCTTGCTTACGACCATGCAAATCTTTCGGTCGTTTTTTAACCCACTTCCCGTGATCCAATCGAGCTGACATTTTGCACACAGACTCGTTGTGCGACACAATTAATGTTCGTTTAAATTTTTTTCAAAATTGTACACTGTTTAGGGAAAACAAATTAAATATTTAATTACCAATTGTTTAATACTGGCAGACAATCATCTGACCCATAGGTGGCAGCCATCTCAAGCCAGAGGACGAGAGGACTCTAGCCGCCACGCATATAAAGGATTTATAGTGAAAAACTTAGTTTTTACGGGTTATACTTATTTTCCCCTTCTAACGTGACTTTACCGAAATAACCAATAATATTGTTTCTTCTCCTGTCTCTTTATCCGACCTGCCCAACCTGCGATTAGCACGCTTGGCTACGTACGATGCCACAGAAGTTCCTGCATTCATAGGGACACGTACACTCACTGCTCTCGGGGCAATGTTAGTCTATGCGCATTGGGCATTGGGCACAGACCAACGCACTGTGTTAGTGATTGGATGGGTGACCACCGCTATGCATAACAGGTGTCATAGGCTGCTGTGAGGCTACGTTGCTTGCCAGCAGAGGGTAGGTGCAGAAGGTTGTACCGTACTATGTATGCTCCCCATGTCTAGGCAATTTCTCTCTCTCTCTCTGCATTCAAGCTTTAATTCTAGATTTGAAGCTTTCGTGACTGCAAGGATTCATCTTCACCTGAAGACGGAAGCTTGTGTTGCCTCCGAAACGTCGTGATTTTTTATTTTATTTTTAGTTTATTTTACTTTTATTAATTTTAATTTTTCACCTACGTGACTTTACCGAAAAAAACTAAGAGTATGCATTCAAGCTGCAACTGATTGCCCAGCGTGGTAAAGTATGGTCAACGCTACGTGTGGTGGCTCTCATCATCCACCAGTGGGTGAGTGAGTGGGTGGGTGAGTGAGTGAGTGGGTGAGTGAGTGGGTGGGTGGNTGAGTGGTGGTGGTGAGAGTGGGTGAGTGGNTGAGTGAGTGAGTGGTGGTGAGTGAGTGAGTGGGTGGTGCTAGTGAGTGGTGGTGAGTGGGTGGGTGGTGGTGGNTGGTGAGTGAGTGGGTGGGTGGTGGTGAGTGAGTGCGGTGGGTGGGTGAGTGAGTGAGTGGTGGGTGGGTGGGTGAGTGAGTGAGGGGTGGGTGGTGGTGGTGAGTGAGTGAGTGGGTGAGATGTGNTGAGTGGGTGGGTGGTGGTGGTGAATAAGNNNTAGGTGAGTGGGTGGTGAGTGAGTGGTGGTGAGTGGTGAGTGGTGGTGGTGGTGGGTGAGTGGGGGTGGGGGGTGGTGGTNAGTGAGTGGTGGGTGAGTGAGTGGGTGGGTGANTGAGTGNGTGGTGGGTGAGTGAGTGGGTGAGTCAGTGAAATGGGTGAGNGTGAGTGGTGGTGAGTGGTGAGTNAGTGGNTGAGTCGTGNGAGTGGTGGGTGAGTGGTGGTNAGTGGTGGGTGAGTGAGTGGTGGTCGTGAGTGGTGAGTCAGNGGTGGNTGGTGTGGTAGTGAGGGGTGAGTGAGTGGTGGTGGTGAGTGGTGGGTGAGTGAGTGGGTGGTGGTGAATGTGTGNGTGGTGAGTGGTGGTGGGTGGGGGTGGAGTGATGTGGGTGGNTGGGTGGGTGGGGTGGNTGNGTGANTGGTGGNTGGTGGTGAGGTGGGGTGAGTGGTGGTGAGTGCTAANGGCTGGTGGGAGAATGGGTGTACGAGTGATNTGGTGTAGTGATGGTGGTGGNTGGTGGTGGTGAGGGTNGTGGTGGTGGTGGTGNGTGGGTGGTGGTGGTGGTGGTGGGTNGTGANTGAGTGAGTGAATGTGATGAGTGGTGGTGGNTGANGATGTGGTGGTGNTGGTGGTGGTGGTGAGGTGTGGGAGATGGNTGGTGGTGGTGGNCGNGATGGGTGGGTGTGTGGTGGTAGTGTGGTGGGTGGGGTATGGTGGTGGTGGGTGGTGGTGGTGTGGTGTNGTGGTGATGNGGNTGGGTGGTNTTGATGGACTGGTGGGTGANTAGGNGGTGGTGACACGTGTGAATGAGATGGTGGTGGTGGNTGGTGGTGNGAGTNGTGGGTGNGAGTGGATGGTTTGTGCTGGTGGNGNGTGGGACGTNGNTGGTGGGTGGTNGNTGGGGTGTGNGTGGTGCGTGTGTGGGGNGTGGGCTGGNTGNGTGGNTGNGTGANTGGTGGNGGNTGGTGGTGNGTGGTGGNTGGTGNGGGGTGGTGTGNGTGGTGGTNNGGNGAGGGTGNGNGNGTGGGCTGNGTGAGTGGTGNNTGGTGCAACTGTGAAGTGGTGNNGTGGTGGTNTTGGAGTGGTGGTNGTGAATTGNTGGTGTACGTGATTGAATGGGTGGNTGTGGGCTGGGTGGGTNAGTGGGGTGAAGTGGTTCATGACTGGTGGGAGTGTGGAGTGTGAGTGGGTNTGAATGGGGCTGAGTGNGTGAATGAGTATGTGGTGAGTGGTGGTGNGTGGTGGTGGTGGTGGTGGTGNGTGAGTGGGTGGTGGTGNGTGGNTGATGANTNGTGGNTGGTGGNGCACCACCATGTGCNGTGGTNACTGGTGTGTGTGNGTGGTGGTTAGGTGGTGGGTGGTGGTGGNGGATGGATNGGTNNGTNGNGTGGTNGNTGGTNGTGAAGTGGTGGTNGNTGGGGTGGTGGGGTGGTGANTGGTGGTGGTGGTGATGGGTGGTGGTGGTATGGGGGGTGGTGGTGGTGGTGGTGGTGGTGTGGGGGTGGGTGGCAANGGTGACGTGGGTGTGNGNGGCTNGTAAAGTGGTNGTGGNAATGGGCTGGGATGTGGTGGTGGGCCTGGTNGTGACGGTGGNTGAGAGTCAGTGNGTGGTGGTGCGTGGTGGTGGGTGGTNNGTGTGNGTGGTGACNTGGGGTGGNTGGGCATNGTGNGTGATGGGCCACTGGTGAGTGNGTGGNTGGTGNTGTGNTGNGTGNTGAGATGTGGTGNTGAGTGTTGAAGGTNNGTAATTGACTGATTGAGTCGGTGGTNAAGTNNGTGNGTGTGAATGCTGGTGGTTGGGTGGTGGTNACTGTGTGTGGTGGGNGTGAATGAGTGATGGGTGGTGNNTGTGNTGGGAGTGNGAGNGGNTGGTGGTGGGTGGTGGTGNNTGTGGGGCTGGTGGTGNGTGNTGGTGGTATTGGNTGGGCTGCCGCGAGTGGNTGGNGANNGCAACTGGNTGGTGGTGGCTATTGATGNGGTGGNTGANGGGATGGTGGGATGGTGGNTGGTGGATGGGCTGNGGGTGGGCGGTGAGTGAGTGGTGGTGANTGGGTGCACTGTGAGTGGGTGGTGCAGTGGGCTGGGGTNGTNTGGGCTGCACGTGNTTGGNTGGGTGACTGTGGTGATGNTGCCCCCCCGGTGTGTGAGTAGCTNGTGNTGCACGATTNNGTNTGGTGGTGCTGGGATCGTNTGGNTGGATTGTNGTNNGTGGNTGCNTGGNTGGTGGTGGTGAATAGGNGATTGAGTCGGTGNGTGAGCAGTGTGTNAATGAGTGAACGTGGTGNGTGGNGGTAGTNATGAACGGTGATGGANTNGTGGTGCNTGGTGGTGGGTTGGTGATTTGGTGGTNGGGTGAGAGTGTGTGNTNANTGGGATGGGTGCANTGAGTGGGCTATGTGAGTGTGGNTGGTGGTGGNTGGTGGTGGTGGTGGTGCAGTGGTGGTGGTGGTGGTGGTGGTGGTGGGTGGTGGGTGAGTGGTGGTGGTGGGTGGTGGTGNGTGGTGGTGGNTGNTGATGNTGNGTGTGGNTGGTGGTGGTGNGTGGGTGGTGGGGGTGGNTGTGNTGGTGGTNGTNGGTGGTGGTGNTGGTGAGTGGTGGTGGNTGNTGGTGTTGGGGCGTGAGTGGGATGGTGGNTGGNTGGTGAGCTGGGGGTGGTNGTGATACGGGTTGNGTGNGTGNGTGGTGGTGGTGATGAATNNTGNGTGAGTGGTNGTGGTGATGTGGNTGGTGGTNGTGGNTGTGGTGGTGGNTGTAAGTGGTGNGTGNGTGGGTGGTNAGTGGTGGGTGNGTGGNTGGTGGGTGATGNGTGGNTGGTGAGTGNGTGGTGGTGGTGATGTGTGGTGGGATGGTGAAGTGGTNGNTGGGAGTGGGTGTGGTGGNCAGTGNTGGTGGNTNGTGATGGTGGTNAGTGCNGGTGGTGGTGGTGNGTGAGTGGGTGGNTNGTGAGTGNGAGTGGGCTGTNGTGGTGGTGNNTGATATGGTGGTNGTNAGTNGTGGATGGATNGTNGTGGTGGTGGTGGTGGTGGTGGNNTGTGNTATTGATTGATGGTGGATGANGGNTGATGGGGNGGGTGGTNGTGNGTGNGTGGGCTGAGTGGTGGTGGTGGTGATGGTGGTGGGTGNGTGAGTGGGTGGTGGTGGTGAGTGGGGTGGTGGTGGGTNAGTGGTGGGTGGGTGGNGGTGAGTGGTGGGTGGGTGGGTGGNTGAGTGGGTGGGTGGTGAGTGAGTGGGTGGGTGGTGGTGGTCGTGGTGGTGGGTGGTAGNGTGNGTGAGTCGAGTGNGTGGGGTGGGGTGGTGGTGAGTNGTGACGTGGGTNGGTNAGTGAGTNGTGGTGGTGGTGGGATGCAGTGAGTGGGTGGGTGGTGGTNAGTGAGTGGTGGTGGTGGTGGTGGTGNGTGAGTGACTGGGTGGNTNATTGCGTGGTGAGTGGTTGTGGTGGNTGNGGGTGGGCGGTGAGTNGTGGGTGAGTGAGNTNAATGTGTGATGGTNAGTGGTAGTGAAGTGACTAGTGAGGGGAATGGTGGATGAGGGAGTGGTTGGTGGTNGTGGGAGAGTGGAGTGGTGNGTGGGTGGNTGGTGGAGTTGGTGGTGGGTTAGAGTGAGTGAGTGTGGTGGTGGTGGTGGGGTGAGTGGGTGGGTGGGTGAGTGGGTGGGTGAGTGAGGGTGGTGNGTGAGTGGGTGGGTGGTGGGTGAGTGAGTGGGTGGGTGGGTGGGTGAGTGGGTGGGTGGGTGGNTGGTGAGTGAGTGTGTGGNTGGTGAGTGTGGTGAGTGTGGTGGNCAAGTTGGGCTGGGTGGTGAGTGAGTGAGGCCTACATGGNTGAGTGGGTGGTGGGTGGTGGTGAGTGGTGGGTGGAGTGGTGGGTNAGTGAGTGGTGAGTGGTGGGTGGGTGAGTGAGTGGGTGAATGNGTGGGTGGGTGAGTGGTGAGTGAGTGGNTGGGTGAGTGAGTGGGTGGGTGAGTGAGTGGGTGGGTGAGTGAGTGAGTGAATGGAGTGAGTGAGTGGTGGGTGGGTGAGTGAGTGGGTAGGTGTGTGGACACTGCGTGTGAGGTCGGGATGGGTGGTGGGGGGTCTATGGGCTGGGTGTGGTTTCTATGGAATGATGAAAAACGTGTTTCTTGATCACATTTCACTGACAAGGAAGTGTCTACGTTGTTATTATCGAGGTGTTGAACGTTGGCGAGCTCAGACAGTTGAAGAAATTGTTGTTGTAGTTGTTGTTTAAATCGTCACCATCATCATTTTTCTTCGTTGTTATCCGGCAATCCGCAATGGGATTCTGCTCCATTCTCGCAGCCAAAGTTCTCGTCATCTTCTTCATCATCTCCACCTACTCCACCTTCTCGTCGACCTCGTCGTCGTCCTCCTCCCAGGTGAGTCTTCGTGTCACCCCTCGGTGAAATTTTTGAAAAAAGTGGCGGTGTTTTTCTTGAGAAAGAAACGACCACTTTTTTCAAAGATTTCTTGCTGTGGTTTTCACGCCTGATGATGATGATTGCTGCTTGTGTTGCAGTCGAAACGTCGTAAGAATTTAATTGTTTCATATTTTGTGTTTGTGTCACCGCTCGGGTTGGTGGGGCGACTGCGGAAGGCGTCGGCTGCGGTCCAAGTTCAAGTCCATTGATTAGTATTCTTAGTTTTTTCGGTAAAGTCACGTAGGTAAAAATTTGAAATAAAAATTAATGAAAATAAAATAACAAATTTTACTTTTATGAGTATGAATCCTTGCAGTCACGAAAGCTTCAAATCTAGAATTCATTGATTAGCTGTAGAGCCTGTGAGCCATTCGGCTCTTGAATCGGGTGCAACCGCAACAAACAAGAAACACAAACATGAACAAGAAAACATCCTCAAGGGACTATGTGACTGAGTGCAAACCGCGTGCGCCTCTTTGGATCCTTGCGGGCAAACTTTGCGCTGCGGTGGCGAAAAATTGGGAGGTTCGATCCCGGACCCTGACTCGTGTTTTTATTTTTATTTTATTATTCTACGTGACGACTTTTCCGAAGGAACCAAGAATATGAATCCCTGCAGTCACGAAAGCTTTAAATGGACATCTACTATATACCATTATGTGTGATAGCGTCACCTTTGATGAAATAACTGCATTGCTCAGTGGGGATTTATCTGGTAAAATTAAAAATAGTTTAGTTTTAGTATGGGTCTCTGTGTGTCTATGGGTCTCTGTGAGTATGGGTCTCTATGGGTCTCTGTGGGTCTGTGGGTCTCTTTGAGTATGGTTCTGTATTAGTCTCTGTGGTTCAGTGAGTCTCCATGGGTCTCTGTGTGTCTCTATGGGTCTCTGTTAGTATGGGTCTCTACGGGTTTCTGTGGGTCTCTATGAGTATGGTTCTGTATTAGTCTCTGTGTGTGTCTATGGGTCTCTGTGTGTCTCTATGGGTCTTTGTGTGTCTATGGGTCTCTGTGGGTCTGTATGGGTCTCTGTGGGTCTATGGGTCTCTATGAGTATGGTTCTGTATTAGTCTCTGTGGTTCTGTGAGTCTCCATGGGTCTCTGTGGGTATATGGGTCTCTTGAGTTTGAGTCTTTGTGTGTCTGGGTCTCTGTGGGTCTATGAGTCTCTGTGAGTCTATGGTTCTCTGTGGGTCTCTGTGGGTCTCTGTGAGTATGGGTCTGTGGGTCTCTGTGTGTCTGTGGGTCTGTCTCTGTGTGTCTCTGTGGGTCTCTGTGTCTCTGTGTCTCTGTGTCTGTGGGTCTCTCTGTGTGTCTCTGTGGGTCTCTGTGGGTCTCTGTGTGTCTCTGTGGGTCTCTGTGGGTCTCTGTGTGTCTCGGTGTCTCTGTGTGTCTCTGTGGGTGTCTCTGTGGGTCTCTGTGGGTGTCTCTGTGGGTCTCTGTGGGTTTTCTGTGGGTCTGGGTCTCTGTGTGTCTCTGTGGGTCTCTGTGGGTGTCTGTGGGTCTCTGTGGGTCTCTGTGTGTCTCTGTGTGTCTGTAGCTCCAACGTGCGTTTCGATGATTTGGCTGCTGCTATCAATGTGGACGTGTTGATGATGTCATCAGCCACGTGGTTGAGCTGCGACTCTTCGCGATGGGCAGGGTGGCTTGTGACAGAAGAGCTTCAAGTTACAAATACAACAACATTGGAAGGATTTGATCAACCATTTCGGGTCTTAATTGATTGTGTTCACGCTTATGGTGACTTTCAGACCGCATTCCATTTTCTTCACCCCCCCCCTCCTCTTTTCCGAACAAGAAGATTATATTATTATTTTATTTTTATTATTTTAATAAAGCAATTTATCGCCATTTATTTATTATTTTATTTTTATTATTTAAATAAATAAATCTATTAGCATTTACTATTATTTTATTTTTATTATTTTAATAAATAACTTTATTTGCTTTATTATTTTTATTTTATTTTATTAAATCGATTTATTTTCATTTATTATTATTTAATTTTTATTATTTCAATAAGTCAAATTATTTCATTTATTATTATTATTTTATTTAAATAAATCAATTTATTTTCATTTATTATTATTTTATTTGTATTATTTTACCTACGTGACTTTACCGAAAAAACCTAAGAGTATGAATCCTTGCAGTCACGAAAGCTTCAAATCTAGAATTTGAATCATCTTTTTGGTTCTTTCGGTAAAGTCATCACGTAGAAGGGAAATAATAAAATAAACAAAATAAAACACTAAAAAATACAATTCTCACGACGTTTCGGCCACAACGCAAGCAGCCGTCCTCAGGTGGAGACCAGGTCTGTCGGAAAGACAGCGTCTGAATGAAACACCACCAACCCAGCAGCTTAAATATACGCTGCCAAGCTTGGCTGTCCGTGTTTTTCACCAAATTTTGAGAATTAATATTCCTAAATTGCACCCCCCGCTTTCGAAATCGCGAATGGTTGCACCCAGTTACGAGGGCCAACGTCTGGTCCAATCACAGCGGCTGTTACTGGCCAGCCAATGACCAATGAGAGGAGCGCTTCTATCTCCGCTCATCATGGAGCCGGAGCAGCCATTGTCTGCCCTGTTCCTTCGCGCGAAATCAACAATTACAAAATCAACAACAACAATAATAGTTACTACTCTTGCTATCCTCAACATAATTACATACTTTGAATCATATTTTAACTCTTAGGGTTTTCGGTAAAGTCACGTAGGTAAAAAAGAATAGAAATAAAATAATAATAAATGAAAATACATCAATTTATTTTCATTTAGTATTATTATTTTTAATTATTTTAAGAAATCGATTTTTTTTTTAAGAAATCGATATATTTTCATTTATTATTTTATTTTAAGAAATCGATTTATTTTCATTTATTATTTTATTTTATCATGTTTTATTTTTATTATTTTATTACTTCCCTTCTACGTGACTTTACCGAAAGAACCAAGAAGATTATATTATTATTTTATTTTTATTATTTTAATAAAGCAATTAATTGCCATTTATTTATTATTTATTTTATTATTTCAATAAATCAATTTATTTTGTTTATTATTTAATTAAATCGATTTATTTTCATTTATTATTATTTTACTTTTATTATTTCAATAAATCAAATTATTTCATTTATTATTATTTTTATTTTTATAAATCAATTTATTTTCATTTATTATTATTTTATTCGTATTATTTTTTACCTACATGACTTTACCGAAAAAACCTAAGAGTATGAATCCTCGCAGTCACGACAGCTTCAAATCTAGAATTTGAATCGTCTTCTTGGTTCTTTCGGTAAAGTCATCACGTAGAAGAGAAATAATAAAATAATAAAAATATTAAACAATACAAAATTCTCACGACGTTTCGACTGCAACACAAGCAGCAATCATCGTCAGGTGTGAAATCCACAGCAAGAAAATTAGAAACGTCGTGAGAATTTTATTGTTTTTTTTATTTTATTATTTCCCTCCTACGTGGTGACTTTACCGAAAGAACCAAGAAAATGAATCCCTGCAGTCGCGAAAGCTTTAAATCGAAATTTATCCTTTGAATCGTTATAAATTGCGTTTTCATTCATATTAATCCTTTAAAATGTTCTTATAATGTTCATTTATGAATATTGTTTAATTTATTTTTGCGGGTCAAAAAGGTCACCTTTTAACGTGCGATTTCCCAATATCGCAATGAACGGTTAAAATTCGGCTAGTGGACGAGTTTTCGTGGAACAGATGAAAGAGCGTGGACAGAGGTACACTGCTGCTATACAATCGATATAACTCGAGAGCCAGCAAGTGCATGGGGTGTGAGTCTGTGTGGGGAGGGGGAGCGGTGGTGCAGCGGTTAGCGCACCGCCTACGGACCTGGTGACCTGAGTTCGATTCCCGCTCGCGGCCAAACGAGTCGCGATTATCTGAACCGGTCCTGGGCCTCCCTAGGTCGACTCAGCCTCAAATGGGTTCTTGGTGCGGTTGGAGTGAACATCGCCACTGGGGGGAGACAAAGACGGCCGGGCGTGGTGCTGGCCACCCACCCGCCGTGCCGGTCTTCATAGGTGCTCGCTAACAGCACTTGCCCCAACAGTCTGTTACAGGCTACACGGGGGATCTTTGTCTTGTCAATCGAGTTTTACTTCAATGAACGACTGAACAATTGAGACGATGATTGAATGATGATGACGGTGGTGGTGATGGTGGTGTTTGTGTTCGCAGGTCCAGGCACTAGCATCGCCCATTGTAGAGAAGCAATGCCCCGAGGGAAACAAGGCGAAGAGCAACTTTGTCCAGCTGTGTCCGGCAGGTAAGGAGCGTGGATTTAGAAGCGAGAAGGCAATTAACCCCCCCACCAACCCCGACCTGCACACGGCGGTCCGCCACGATCCTGGCGCTTTGTGAGCTAGATGACCCCAGTTGGGCTAGAGCTCACTGGGGAAGCCCACGCGAGAAGGGCTGCGTGCAGAACGAGAGCGAGCGAGTGAGTGAGAGATGAGTGAGAGAGTGAGAAGTGAGAGAGCGAGAGAGCGGCGAGAGAGTGAGCGAGCGAGGAGAGAGGAGCGAGGAGGAGCGAGAGAGCGAGCGAGAGAGGAGCGAGAGAGGAGAGAGCGAGTGAGCGANAGAGCGAGCGAGTGAGAGAGTGAGCGAGAGAGAGGGACGAGTGAGCGAGCGAGTGANGAGCGGCGAGCGAGTGAGTGACCGAGCGGAGAGCGAGTGAGCGAGAGAGCGAGCGAGTGAGAGATGGGGAGAGAGCGAGCGAGCGGAGAGGGGAGAGAGGGGCGAGAGAGGGGCGAGAGAGTGGGCGAGAGAGCGGGCGAGAGAGCGAGCGAGAGAGCGAGCGAGAGAGCGGGCGAGAGAGCGGGCGAGAGAGCGGGCGAGAGAGCGGGCGAGAGAGCGAGCGGGCGAGAAAGCGGGCGAGAGAGCGGGCGAGAGAGCGGGCGAGAGAGCGAGCGAGAGAGCGGGCGAGAGAGCGGGCGAGAGAGCGAGCGAGAGAGCGAGCGAGAGAGCGAGCGAGAGAGCGAGCGAGCGAGAGAGTGAGCGAGAGAGTGGGGGTTTACATAAAGCAAAGTTTTTAAAAAATTACGAAATGCTGAACGAAGCAAAGTGCCGACTACACCGAGCATCTTCTTGTTTCCACTGATCGCAAAACAAAGAGTGAGCGAGAGAGTGAGTGAGAGAGTGAGCCAGAGAGTGAGCGAGCGAGTGGGCGAGTGAGCGAGAGAGTGAGCGAGTGAGCGAGCGAGTGGGCGAGTGAGCGAGAGAGAGAGCGAGAGGTGGGGGTTTACATAAAGCAAAGTTTAAAAAAAATTACGAAATGCTGAACGAAGCAAAGTGCCGAGCACACCGAGCATCTTCTTGTTTCCACTGATCGTAAAACAAAAGGAGAGGGAAAAGTTCGATGCCTCATGAGGCCAACTCCCCCCCCCCCACCCCAACCTTGATGTGCGGTGCCCAGCAATGAGCGAACCAGATGGAGAGAAGGCCGGGAGGGGCAGGGACCGCTGGGGCTGGAAGGGGGACGACATCGTACCCCTCACTGCCCCAACAGGAGGAGCGTCAGACACACTTGTGTCATGTTGATGTTAGGGCAACCCCCACCCCCCACGGCTTAACACTCTCCCCTTCTCCCGCCCGTCACAACCTCCGCCATGCAAGTCGGGGACTCCCCACCCGAATATGAAGCACGTGCCCCCATTACTTTGTAGTGTCTCCAACACACCCCCCCCCCGCCAGCCACCCCCCACATTACGAGAAAAAAATGTTTCGGCGAAATGTTTTATATGTAAACAAGACGATTTCCCTCCCTCCCTTCCGTCTCCCTCCCTCCCCATCCCTTCCCCTCTCTCCCCTCCCTTCCTCCATCTCCCTGGCCATCAAAACACGATAAGCCCAACGAAATGGTTGCTTGATATCATCACGTGGAAATTCATATCAGCAGCCAAATACCCTAAAATGCGTCGCGTTAATTCTAAATGTGGAGGGGGGAAACCAGAGGACGCGGAGAAAAATCCATGCAGCCACGGGAATAAGAGAGAACACGCACAGACTCAATATTAACAACAGGCATCAGGGTCAGGATTAAAACCCATTACCTCATGTATAGCAGGCGTGGGAGTTAACATCTCGCAGGGTCCAGGATCGAACCCACGACCTCCTGTATACCAGGCGAGGTGGTTAACATCTCACAGGGGCACAGGATGGAACCCACGACCTCCTGTATACCAGGCGAGGTAGTTAACATCTCGCAGGGTCCGGGATCGAACCCTCGACCTCCTGTACACCAGGCGAGGTAGTTAACATCTCGCAGGGTCCGGGATCGAACCCTCGACCTCCTGTACACCAGGCGAGGGAGTTAACATCTCGCAGAGTCCGGGATCGAACCCACGACCTCCTGTAGACCAGGCGAGGTAGTTAACATCTCGCAGAGTCCGGGATCGAACCCACGACCTCCTGCACAGCAGGCGAGGTAGTTAACATCTCGTAGCCACCGCGGCACCCGCTCAAGTCCACGCTAGTCCGCACCGTGTGCCTCTTGCGCAGCGCACGTTAAATTTC
This sequence comes from Lethenteron camtschaticum, assembly GCA_018977245.1. Taxonomy (NCBI): domain Eukaryota; kingdom Metazoa; phylum Chordata; class Hyperoartia; order Petromyzontiformes; family Petromyzontidae; genus Lethenteron; species Lethenteron camtschaticum. The sequence continues at coordinate 57,939 of WFAB01001540.1, read as the reverse complement.
CCGTGACGCCATTTATAGATGAAGAGGCAATTGCGCGTTTGCATTCAACTATGAGCCACGCGTCATTTCCTTTGAACCCCCCCCCTCCGTTTTTCTTTTTTACATCCCGCAGGACAGTTTCATGGCTTTGATTGCGAGCTTGAAGGTGGGTCGAGCCACTGTCTCTCCTGCTTCGAAGGCGAAACGTACACGGACACCAGCAACAACGCGACCTGGTGCAGCGCATGCAGAACCTGCGCCAGAGGTAACGAGGAACGGAACGGTGGCAGCGCTTTAGTCATTCATTTACTCGCCACCCAGAAAAGTCTGTACCGAGTTTCGATTTAAAGCTGTTTGTTCCAAGCCTGGTGGTGTTTCATTCAGACGCTGTCTTTCCGACAGACCTGCTCTTCGCCTGAGGGACGGCTGCTTGCGTTGTGGCCGAGACGTCGTGAGAATTGTATTTTGTTGTGTTTTATTATTTGATTATTTTATTATTTCCATTCTACGTGACTTTTAAAATAATATAAAAAAACATAATAATAAAAATTGTATTTATTTAATGTTTAATTTTTATTATTTTATTACTTCCCTTCTACGTGATGACTTTACCGAAAGAACCAAGAAGATGAATCCCTGCAGTCACGAAAGCTTTAAATCGAAAAATTGTTCAGGGTGCTGTGGTCAAGGTCATGTGCAGCCTCAGGGATTCCCAGGACCCAACAGTTGCAGTGTCTTGGTTTGCATTTACAACTTTGTTCTTGATGTATCCACTCAATAGGCGCAAACTCGAAATTTTTTTATGCTGTGCTATACACTACACTACTATACACTACACTATACACTACACTATACACTACACTACTATACACTACACTATACACTACACCATACACTACACTACTGTAGTAAGTTGATGAGGAGACGATGAGGAAGTTGAGACACACTGTTTATTAACTCCGGACAGATACAATAGTTGAAGGGGTATCGGCCCCTTCACCCGTACTATGGGAAACCCACCCTAGTACTAAGCCCTCTGTCCTGTCCCCCAGTCCTCCTCTACTGGGCTACGGGAGGCTGACTGATCTGGCCCTGGCAAGCACAGATCTCGGCACCAGCTAACCAGCCTTGCCCTGATAAGGGCAGCGGTCTGGAAGCTCTTGGGCCGCGCCACTGGCTTACCCGGCTCGGCCCTTATAAGGACGGCGAGACCGGGGAGTCCCAGGGCCTAATCTCCGAGTCTTGGATCTTCACTGGTCAGCTTCGTGTCGAACTCCTCGAGCTCTTTGGGTTCCACCTTTTATAGGGATCGCCTCCGAGGGCTGGGGCGTGGGCAATAACTGATGCGGACGTCGGTGTGACCCCCGTGTATGTGAGTGCGACAGCCCTGTGTTTGTTGTCCGCCGTTTCTCCCGTAATAACCCCTACACTACTATACACTACACTATACACTACACTATACACTACACTATGCACTAAACTACTATACACTACACTATACACTACACTATATACTACACTACACTACTATACACTACACTGTACACTACACTACTGTACACGAGACTACTATACACTACACTACTATACACTATATACTACACTACACTACTATACACTACACTATACACTGCACTATACACTACTCTATATACTACACTATACACTACACTACTATACACTACAAACAATACACTACACTACTATACACTACACTACTAAACAATACTATACACCACTATACACTACTTTCCACTACACCACTATACACGACACTGCTATACACTACACTATACACTACTATACCCTACACTATTCACTACTATACAGTATACACTAGTAGGCACTACACTATACAATACTACACCATACTGTATTAACCCTGAGTTTGTTTTGTTGGCAACACCTGGCCTCAAAACACGGCATAGCCTTGCTGACTGTCCCCTTACCCCATGTCACGTGGCCTGGCCTGACTGGCCAATTTGTATCCTGCCCCCAATTCAGGCCAGACTCAGTGGTGCCGTTTGTTCCAGAAGGTGGTGGGGGTTGTTGGGGGGGGGGCTCCCCCCCCTTACACCCACCCCCTCCCCCGGTTACCTCATGTAACCTCAACCAGCTCCACTCATCCCAGCCGCGACAGCGTGTCACCCACAGCGTCACAGATGGCCACGTGCTGCGGTTACCAGGAGATGTTGACTCGCTCGCCTGGTGTACAGGAGGTCGTGGGTTCGATCCCGACCCTGACGCCTGCTGTATATTTGGAATTTGCGTGTCTCTCTCTCATCATCATCACGGTGGCTAGGAGATGTTGACTCCCTCGCCTGGTGTACAGGAGGTCGTGGGTTCGATCCGACCCTGACGCCTGCTGCTGTATATTTGGAATTTGCGTGTCTCTCTCTCATCATCATCACGGTGGCTAGGAGATGTTGACTCCCTCGCCTGGTGTACAGGAGGTCGTGGGTTCGATCCCGACCCTGACGATGCCTGCTGCTGCTGCTGTATTTTTGAGAGTTTGCGGTGTCTCTCTCTCTCTCTCTCATCAACATCACGGCGGCTAGGAGACGTTGACTACCTCGCCTGGTGTACAGGAGGGTGTTGGTTCGATCCCGACCCTGACGATGCCTGCTGCTGTATATTTGAGGAGATTGCGTATCTCTCTCTCTCATCATCATCACGGTGGCTAGCAGATGTTGACTCCCTCGCCCGGTGTGCAGGAGGTCGTGGGTTAGACCCCGACCCTGATGATGCCTGCTGCTGCTGTATATTTGGAGTTTGCGTGTCTCTTTCTCTCTCATCATCATCATCACGGTGGCTAGGAGATGTTGACTGCCTCGCCTGGTCTGCAGGAGGTCGTGGGTTCGATCCCGACCCTGACGATGCCTGCTGCTGCTGCTGTATATTTGAGGAGTTTGCGTGTCTCTCATCATCATCACGGTGGCTAGGAGATGTTGGCTCCCTCGCCAGGTGTGCAGGAGGTCGTGGGTTCGATCCCGACCCTGTGGGTGGTCGCATGGATTTATTCCCTGGGTCCTCCAGGTTTTTCCCATCCACATTTAGAATCAGTGATTCTCACTGGTGGTGAGACTAGGCCATAGAGAAGGCTGCCATCTCTGGTGTAGGCCAATCAGTTTCAAAGACAATGCTTGTAATATTATTATTATCAGAGGACGTTTGTTTTCATGATGTGCCACAAGTACTGTTTGTGGTTAATGCGGTAACTTAACACGACTCATGTTTTATAGCTGGGAAGGGTAAAAACAACCGATTCTTATATTTCTCCATCAGAGGAGGCTCTCTGTTGGCCGTAGGGGCGTTTCACGACTATCCCCTTCATGTAAACGTGGCTCCCAAGAGTTCGGCTGCGATAATTGAATCACTCGGTTATAAAAATGCAACAACAACAAACAGGCATAGCATACCGTGTCAGTCCACATGGTCTACCACGTATTCTTGTGCAGGCAAATTGAGTTTGCAGGTCCATACGGCGAACAGCCGTTTCAATACGGGCAACATTTGTGTGTCGATTTGTTTGTGTTTCTCCCTTGTGATGGGACTTTGTAGGATGAACGTTGAGATTTCTAAGGGCACGGGGTTTGATTAATAAGGGCTGAATTGGTCTGTAATAAGGTAGGACACTGATAAGGGGTTGACAGGTTTAGGTTACTGCTGTCTTATCGATCACGTTGGCAATGTGTGTGTGTGTCTGTGTGTGTGTGTCTGTGTGTGTGTGTGTCTGTGTGTGTGTGTCTGTGTGTGTGTGTCTGTGTGTGTGGTGTGTGTGTGTGTGTGTGTCTGTGTGTGTCTTTGTGTGTGTGNCTNTGTGTGTGTGTGTGTGTGTGTGTGTGTCTGTGTGTCTGTGTGTGTCTGTGTGTGNCTGTGTGTGTCTGTGTGTGTGTGTGTGTGTGTGTCNGTGTGTGTGTGTGTGTGTGNGTGTGTGTGTGTGTATGTGTGTGTGTGTGTCTGTGTGTGTGTGTGTGTGTGTGTGTCTGTGTGTGTATCTGTGTGTGTGTGTCTGTGTGTGTGTGTCTGTGTGAGTATCTGTGTGTGTGTCTGTGTGTGTGTCTGTGTGTGTGTGTGTCTGTGTGTGTGTGTCTCCCACAGAGGAGGAATTGGTGGCTCCGTGCACTGCCAAGCGTGACACCGCGTGCCAATGCCGGGATGGATTCTATCGGTCTCCGCAGTCGGGGGCGTGCGAGCTGGTGGATTCGGGTAACAAACGGATTTGGCTGCAAGAGCAGAAAGATTTGACAAAAGCATTGGAGCCAAATTCTTTAAAATTCAGCGCAGCTTCATGTGTCCATAATAATTGTTTTTTTTACCCTTCTATCTGGCAACAAAACTGACACATTTTTTACAAGGAGTCATGTTTGCATTGACCACAATACCTGCAGTCGTAATGCAAACAAAAAACACAACTCTGATAATGTATGCACTGTCCTTGAAGTGGATTGGTCCACACCCGAGACAGCTTTCCTTAGAGCCTAGTCTCACATGGGTTGGACCAGATGACGCCAAAAGGCGCACAACTCAAAGACAATGCACCATCAGAGTATGAGAGCTCGGGGTAAGCATTTACACCATTGGAACCTCCTTTGCCAGTAAAAATATGATAGTTTTTTACCCTTTTATCTGGCAACAAAACTGACACCTTTTTTACGAGGAGTCATGTTTGCATAGACCACAATACCTGCAGTCGTAATGCAAACAAAAAACACAACTCTGATAATGTTTACAATAGTGTTGTGGATTCAGGAGTCGTCGGAGACGTTTCTTGAAGGCAACACATTTTATTAAAACACCTCGCACGGCAGTGCAGTCCCAGAGCACTCGGGTTTACTGTCTTCCTCCCGTAGTACCACTGTCTGGGGAGGTACTGCCTCAGGGCTAACCACTCACGCTCACCACTCACCCTCACCACTCACCCTCACCACCACTACCACACCACTCACCCTCACCACCACCACTTCACGCTCACCACTCACCCTCACCAATCATCCTCACCCTGACACAGAACTACACTCATTCTCCTCTGGCTATGGGTGCCTAGGGGAGATGATTCTGACTTGAGTTCCGACCACTGACCCACTGGACCCGGCCCTTACAAGGACGTCGGCTGTTCCCAGGGTCTCACCACTGAGCCGCACAGAGACCCGGCCCTGATAAGCACAGCGGGGGCTACGGGTCTCAGGGTCCTGCTGGTCTTCAGGTTCGGTCTTCAACTGGTCTAAATCGGGATTTGAAGCTTTCGTGACTTCAAGTATTCATATTCTTAGGTTTTTTTCGGTAAAGTCACGTAGGTAAAAAATTACAATTAAAATTAATTTTACTTGTATTAATTAAAATTTTGTGTTGCCTCCGAAACGTCGTGATTTATTTTTTATTTTTATTTAATCCTTTATATTAAGTTCGCTTGCTTGCTTGCGTGCTTGTGCGCTTACGACCGTGCAAACCATTCGGTCGTTTTTTAACCCACTTCCCGTGATCCAATCGAGCTGACATTTTGCACACAGACTCGTTGTGTGAGACAATTAATGTTCGTGAATTTTTTTTCCAAAATTTTACACTGTTTAGGGAAAACAAATTAAATATTTAATTACCAATTGCTTAATGGTGGCAGACAATCATCTGACCCATAGGTGGCAGCCATCTCAAGCCAGAGGACGAGAGGACTCTAGCCGCCACGCATATAAAGGATTTAGAGTGAAAAACTTTGTTTTTACGGGTTATACTTATTTTACTTTTATTAATTTTTATTTTTTACCTACGTGACTTTACCGAAAAAACCTAAGAATATCGTCTAAATCGGCTGGGGGAGGTGCCCTTTTGATGCGCCTTGCCCATCGAGGGGTGGGTGCTGCGAGGGAACCCTGATCCCCCGCAGCCCCCCCCTCCTTGGGAGCGCCAAGGGACTTAGCTGTCTGGGATCCTGAGCCCCTGATGGGCCCCGTCCACCATTGCAGGTAAGTGCGGCGCATCTACGGTGCTACACCTAGTTCAGCACCTAACCAATTGTTGTGTGTTGGAGGGTAAACTCCACAGCAGCATACACCCGGTTAAGTGCTGAAGTCGTGAACTGATCGTAAACGTTTTGTGTTTACGTGACACTAGCCATGCCAAGTGGCTGTGTCCGGGTGGTGGTGGTGGTGGCCGGGTTTAACGGCACACATCTATATCTGCGCGACCTGACCTCAAAAGTAAACGTCTTGTAATATTGGCAGTGAAAGCCCTACTACTACTGTGTTAAACCAGATTTTTTAAAATAATCGTTTACAAGATTTTGTTATCGATTCCAAGACTCATGGGAACAAATGTCGATTCTGGTTCAATTTTAATTATGATTTAAAAAAAAAATCGATTTCCATCGACAAAAGTTTCCACCACACGGCACGTTCCAATACGATTGGTCGCGTGACAACCCGATACGATTCAGTCCACTCCTGAATCAGAATATCAGGATCTGTATTTATACTTACAGGAGGAATCCGATGAGCTGTAAAGCTCTTTTTTTACAGATGTCCAGTTGGCGCACGGGGGTCAGAACGTTACAACAACAAACACAAAGTAAAAGAAAGATAAACAACAACAACAACAACCGCCACTAAGTGGCGGTGACATCACCACGACGCTTGTGCCAGGCCATGTGCACCTTGAGGCTACCACGTGAAGTGTCGAACGCCCGCTAGCAGGAGGAGGTCACGGGGCAGACGAGTTCAAGTTGCATCATCAATTCCCAAGCTTTGGAAATGGGGCGGTAACAAAGGGGCAGTAATAAAACCTTCACCCTGCGATGTCAATGATGGGGCTTGTTCAATGATACTTCACCGCACTATCAAGGAGCCGATTATTGAAAGTTTGATGATATCTACTTTTATATTTTTAGCACGTGTTCATCGATGAAGCTGAAACAAAAACAAAACGATATTAACAACCCTAACATTCACTGTCTCTTTACAGACGTGCAAACGACCCCAATTTTTATTTTAATCATAACTGCAAATCTACTACTCCTAATGACGTTGGCCCTCTTGAGTTTCTACGTCTGTCGCAAGATGGCATCTGCTCATTCAGGTAATGACCAACTGCATCATCGCCAAATCGCATCGGTGAAGATCACACTGGTCAACAAAAAAACACATGTTTTTCTGGCCTGGAATTTTGCAGCTGTTCTAGACTAATTTCACAGGGTGCTGATTCCAAATCTGATCTCAGATTTGCTCTATCACATCTCATTTTATGCTATCGGCATACCCCATTTTCATTAATTTTACCCGAAATTAACTCTGTCACTTATGCTTGTAAGTTGTTGCGAGTCAGTGACTGCTTTAGTGTTAAACTATGGTGCTGTATATTTAGGATAGTGTGTTTATAATATCATTTAATGTAGATATCCACATTTATTTAATATTTTTCTTATGCTGTTTTTATTGAAAATGCAATATTTGATATCGCAAAAACCTGATGTGATAGACAAAAACTGATGCCAGATTTGGAATCGGCACCCCAAAATTACATTAACACCGTTGGAATACCTCGTGCCAGAAAAAGCGTGTTGACCAGTGTCATCTTTCAGCACGCGGTTTGAACCTCCAAAGGAGTTCGTTCAAGGCACCAACCCTCCTCCATCTGGAGTTGAATCGAAGGGCCACCGCTTACTGACTGCTGTGTACAGCAAAGCCTCGCTGTGCACGGGTCCCGGATGTCCAGAGTTTGCACATTTGCGAGTGACTAAATGTGTGGGTTCTTAACCTTTCACTGCAGCCTTGCACCCCTGTTGTGTCTCAATCGTTAAACAATCTGCGATGTTCATGAATACGTAGGGGTTGGTGAAACATGGGAGTTGTTGACTTAAAGCTTTCGTGACCGCAGAAGAATAAAAATAATTAAAAATCACGACATTTCGATCGCAACGCAAGCAATCGTCTTCATGTGAAAAAATACAGCAGGTGGACTTCTGAGGCAGGAATTAACACAGCGAGAGAGCGACTGCAGCCAGAGTTTATATCGGTTTGAGATGGGTGCAACCCAAGGGTAAGTGGGCGAGGCTAGAGATGGAATTTGCAAGAAAATGTAAGATCGGAGAGCCTCATATACATCACGTCTACGGTACTGAACAGTCAGCCATTGTATTGCTAGAGGTTAGAGATGAGCATGTCAATGTGAGACGGCTCCCGCAGCAGCGGCTGTGTTGATGAGAGACATTCAGCCGATTAAACAACGAGCGCAACCGCCGCATCGAGGAAAAGGGAGCATCAGCTTTGTTAGTGAGACATTTAGCCTGTTAATGTAAAGACATTTACACTAACAGGCATAATGTCTCACTAATATATGTATATCTTCTTTATGGCCTAGTCTCACTACAAGTGTCAGACAAGAGAACACCGCCAACAGGCGAACAGCACAAAGACAATGCACTATCAAGGCATTTAGAGCTCGCGTTGAGCAACTACTATATTTACTACTATATTTGACCTTTCTTATTTTTCATCACTTTGACACTTGCTGCCCCTGGCTGTCCGCTTTGCCCTCAAGTCTCACCATAATCCCACTTTCAACTCGCTATTTTGCATTTTTACTGCTGCTGCTGCTGCTATGTATACATACTTGACGGTGACTGATGGAGTGACCGATGTAGCCAGCTATGGCTGCAGAGTTTGGTAGTACATGTTGTTTACGTCGTTTATTGTGAAAATTCGGTCACAGTTCCTATGATCACTGTTTCATTGCTTTTATGGCTTTATTTTGGTGATTTTCGAAAAGTGTTTTGGTTTGGCAATGTTTGTTTGTTGTAGTACAGAGTTAGACTGATGGCCTTAATCTGAGTTGTCTTGTGGTTGTTGTTGTTGTTGTTTGACTTGCATCCCACTGAGATTTTTGCACACAGTGTTGGTGTACGGTGCTTTTTCTGCAATATTTTGCTGTCTTTTCTTGGATTTTCTGTTTGTACTCAGTCACATATTCACTTTAAGATGTTTTCTTGTTCATGTTTTTGTTTGTTGTTTGTTGCGCTTGCACCCGATTCAAGAGCCGAATGGCTCACAGGGCTACACCTAGTACATGAACTTGAACTTGACAGGGTCGACCCCTTCACACATTTGGGTAAAGACGAGTGGACTGTGAGGTCCTTTCAAGAAGAAAGAACGCATGAACGCAATCGGGGAAAAAGTGTCTGCAGCTCGCGCTTAAACCAGAGTGCTGGAGCGATAACAGCGGTGCGGAGTTGTTATTGAACGCCCACATCTCCTGAGGAGTGACTCCCCGCCCCTCCCCCGTTGTGATTCCTCACCCTGATGATGGCCAGAGGTCGATAATGAAAGAAAAAAACCTCACAGCTCAGTGGGGGGGGGGGGGGGGGGGGGGGGCCTTACACAGCTGGTAAAAGAAATATAAAAAAAAGAAATCTAAACACTTAAAACTGTGCCTTGCAGGAACCCGTACAGAAGATGGAAAGGTGTACATGTCACTCTCGAATGATAGCAGTCAAGTAAGTCGCTATCCCGCACCTCCGATTGGCAGGGTTGGCTATGTATGGTGTGAAAGAAGTTCAGCACACCCACACGGAGACACACAGAGAAACCCATAGAGACACACAGACACCCTTGTGACACCCATAGAAACATTTATAGAGACATTCAGAGACCCCCAAAGACCCCCACAGACCCACAGAGACCCACAGACACAGAGACCCACAGACACATAGACACAGAGACCCCAGAGACCCCAGAGACCCCAGAGACCCCAGAGACCCCCAGAGACCCACAGAGACCCACACAGACCCATAGACCCCCAGAGACCCACAGAGACCCACAGAAACCCATAGACCCCAGAGACCCCCAGAGACCCACAGAGACCCCAGAGACCAGAGACCCACAGAGACCCAGAGACCCACAGAGACCCAGAGACCCACAGAGACCCACAGACCCACAGAGACCCCCAGAGACCACAGAGACCCACAGAAACCCACATAGACCCCAGAGACCCCAGAGACCCCCAGAGACCACATAGACCCACATAGACCCAGAGACCCACATAGACCCAGAGACCCACATAGACCCACAGAGACCCACAGAGACCCACAGAGACCCACATAGCCAGAGACCCAGAGACCCACAGAGACCCCATAGACCCAGAGACCCACAGAGACCCCNAGAGACCCCAGAGACCCACAGAGACCCACATAGACCCCCAGAGACCCACATAGACCCCAGAGACCCACATAGACCCCCAGAGACCCCAGAGACCACAGAGACCCCAGAGACCCCAGAGACCCCAGAGACCCCCAGAGACCCACATAGACCCCAGAGACCCACATAGACCCCAGAGACCCACAGAGACCCACATAGACCCCAGAGACCCACATAGACCCCAGAGACCCACATAGACCCCCAGAGACCCCAGAGACCACAGAGACCCCCAGAGACCCCAGAGACCCCCAGAGACCCACATAGACCCCCAAAGACCCACATAGACCCCAGAGACCCACATAGACCCCCAGAGACCCACATAGACCCTTAGAGACCCACATAGACCCCAGAGACCCCCAGAGACCCACATAGACCCCAGAGACCCCAGAGACCCCAGAGACCCCAGAGACCATAGAGACCCCAGAGACCCCAGAGACCCCAGAGACCCCAGAGACCACAGAGACCCCAGAGACCCCAGAGACCCACAAAGACCCCAGAGACCCACAGAGACCACAGAGACCCACAGAAACCCACATAGACCCCCAGAGACCCCAGAGACCCACAGAGACCCACAGAGACCCACAGATTGGCACGGTTGTGCTCCGTACGGTGTTCATCCCGGTTTCAGTGACTCCACGAGTGACCGTTTGTCTTGCCGTGACAGACCAAGAGCTATGGCAAGCGACAGCAGCTGCTTGAGGAGAAATGGCGCCAGCTCAGTGAAGACGTCGGAAGGAACGCCGCGTGTCTCCTGGATGAGCTCGACAGCAGGGGCCTCATCTCGCGGGGAGAGTACAACGACGCTAAACTAATGGCGCGCGGTCAAGACTGCGTCGGCTTTCTGATCGAGATCTTCCTCGCCGCCGGCGAGATGGCGTGCCAGAAGTTCCTGGACACCCTTTACGCCGTGAAAGACAAGTACCAGCACATGGAAGGGTTTTTCAACGAGCTTGGTAAGAAGTTACGGGAGGGAAAGAAACGTATTTAATCCCCTGCTGATGTTGTACGTTTGCCCACTGACAGATAAATGATCAGTCTATCATTTTAATGGTAGGTTTATTTGAACAGTGAGAATTCTAGATTTGAAGCTTTCGTGACTGCAAGGATTCATATTCTTAGGTTTTTTCGGTAAAAGTAAAATAAAATAAAAAATATTTTTTATTTAATTTATTTTACTTTCATTAATTTTACATTTTNACCTACGTGACTTTACCGAAAAAACCTAAGAATATGAACAGTGAGAGACAGAATAACAAGAAAAAATCCAGCCTTGTGTAGGTCTACAATCTTGTCCCTGACATCCTTGGAGAGCTCTTTGGTCTTGGCCATGGTGGAGAGTTTGGAATCTGATTGATTGATTCTGTGAACATGTGTCTTTTATACAGGTAACAAGCTGAGATTATCTTTTTGGTTCTTTCGGTAAAGTCACGTAGAAGGGAAATAATAAAATAATTAAAAATAAGAGTAAAAAAATAATTTCACGACGTTTCGGCCACAACGCAAGCAGCCGTCCTCAGGTGAAAACAGGTCTGTCGAGAAGACAGAGTCTGAATGACACACCCAGGCTTGGAGCGTCTATTTAAGCTGGGTTGGAGAGGGAAGGGCGCCTTGACAAAAGAATTTGCATATCAATAGGAATTTAGCATATTTATGGGAAATGCAGATATGGGATTAGTTCTACTTGTGAAATGCGTAGGAGGTGGTAGGAGGTAAAGTCATTATGCCCGTGCATTATGCAGGATTAGCAGCATCAAAGGGAGGGGGAAGGGGAGCTTAATAAGTGAAGGAATGTGAATAGTGTGTAGCTGCAGTAACTAAACCACCACGTAAACAACTAAAGTATAAACTAAGTATCATCTATGCTAAATTCTATCCAATAAGCCATCTACAACAGTAATAATACATTACAATCTATTAAAAAAATAATTCTCACTAAACTTTATTCTTTTAAAGCTTAAATAGACGTCCTGGGGTGGTCATCAGACGCTGTCGTCCCGACAGACCTGTTCTTCACCTGAGGACGGCTGCTTGCATTGTGTCCGAAACGTCGTGAGAATTTGTTTTTTATTTTATTATTCCCTTCTACATGACTTTACCGAAAGAACCAAGAAGATGAATCCCTGCAGTCACGAAAGCTTTACATCGAAATTGAAGTTATTTTAGTTTAAGTTTTTCTTCCGGTTTCGTTCCGATGACGGACACATTGCACGTCATCGGACACATGAATCGGAAGAAGAAGTGATGACATAATTCTGATTTGAAGTTTTCGTGACTTGCAAGGATTCATACTCTTAGGCTTTTTCGGTAAAGTCACGTAGGTAAAAATATAAATAAAATTAATAGAAGTAAAATTCCAAAAGACCAGCCCTTAAATACCAGGTATGGGGTAAGGGGCTTACTCCCCTCCAAACACTCCAAACACTCTCCTACCTCTCCCCTCCCATCTCACTCTACTCATCTCCACGCACTCACTTGATGCAGTGATTTTAGCTGTGACGGTCCCACCTGATGACGGAGACTTGTGTTGCCTCCGAAACGTCGTGATTTATAATTGTATTTCTATTATTTGTATTTTTTACCTACGTGACTTTACCGAAAAAGCCTAAGAGTACAAGTGATGACATCGTCCTATAATCGTGTTGTAATCTACATACTGCTTTCCTGCTTGTGTTGTTGTTTGACTTGCATCCCACTGGATTTTTGCACACAGCGTTGGTGTACGGTGCTTTTTCGGCAACATTTTGCTGTCTTTTCTTGGATTTTCTGTTTGCACTTAGTCACATATAGTCCTACAAGATGTTTTTTGTTCATGTTTTTGTTTTTTGTTTGTTGCGGTTGCACCCGATTCAAGAGCCGAATGGCTCACATGGCTCTATACCTAATACATGAACTTGAATGAACTTGAAAACTTGAAACTGCTGCTCCTACAGACCAGCTGTCCATCGTGGCCGTTGAGGGACATCTCTGAGGCACATCCGGAAGAAGAAGCCTCGTCTCAAGGAGTGGATCAGCAAGGACCCAGACTCTCTGCTGGATAAGATGCTCCACAATAGGCTCATAACAACCATTGAGTTTGAGAGAATCAAGGGAACGCCTGGCGCTTTAACATGTGCGGGCTCGCTCCTCGATTTGGTTCTTGACGGCGGTGAGGAGAAGTGTGAACAACTCCTGTCCATCCTTAGAGGCATGCCAATTTACCCGCGGGTTGATCAGTGGCTACAATGCCTTGGTATGTATCGCTGTGTCCAAGTTCCTCTTGCTAACATTGTCACCCCCTCCACACCCTTCCCAACCTTCAAGATTTGATCGATTATTGTGATTGACGGGTTGTGCTTCAGTTCGTGAACATTTTTGTTGTCATTATCGTGGGTTAGATCATGTCCCTGTGGAGATGTTGACTACCTCGCCTGGTCTACAGGATGTCGTGGGTTAGATCATGTCCCTGTAGAGATGTTGACTACCTCGCCTGGTCTACAGGATGTCGTGGTTAGATCATGTCCCTGTAGAGATGTTGACTACCTCGCCTGGTCTACAGGTCGTGGGTTAGATCATGTCCCTGTAGAGATGTTAACTACCTCGCCTGGTCTACAGGAGGTCGTGGGTTAGATCACGTCCCTGTAGAGATGTTAACTACCTCGCCTGGTCTACAGGAGGTCGTGGGTTAGATCACGTCCCTGTAGAGATGTTAACTACCTCGCCTGGTCTACAGGAGGTCGTGGGTTAGATCACGTCCCTGTAGAGATGTTAACTACCTCGCCTGGTCTACAGGAGGTCGTGGGTTAGATCATGTCCCTGTAGAGATGTTAACTACCTCGCCTGGTCTACAGGATGTCGCGGGTTAGATCATGTCCCTGTAGAGATGTTGACTACCTCGCCTGGTATACAGGAGGTCGTGGGTTAGATCATGTCCCTGTAGAGATGTTAACCACCTCGCCTGGTCTACAGGAGGTCGTGGGTTAGATCATGTCCCTGTAGAGATGTTAACTACCTCGCCTGGTCTACAGGATGTCGCGGGTTAGATCATGTCCCTGTAGAGATGTTGACTACCTCGCCTGGTATACAGGAGGTCGTGGTTAGATCATGTCCCTGTAGAGATGTTAACCACCTCGCCTGGTCTACAGGAGGTCGCGGGTTAGATCATGTCCCTGTAGAGATGTTAACCACCTCGCCTGGTCTACAGGAGGTCGTGGGTTAGATCATGTCCCTGTAGATATGTTAACTATCTCGCCTGGTATACAGGATGTCGCGGGTTAGATCATGTCCCTGTAGAGATGTTAACTACCTCGCCTGGTTTCAGGAGGTCGTGGTTAGATCACGTCCCTGTAGAGATGTTAACTACCTCGCCTGGTCTACAGGAGGTCGTGGGTTAGATCATGTCCCTGTAGAGATGTTAACTACCTCGCCTGGTCTACAGGAGGTCGTGGGTTAGATCATGTCTCTGTAGAGATGTTAACTACCTCGCCTGGTCTACAGGAGGTCGTGGGTTAGATCATGTCCCTGTAGAGATGTTAACTACCTTACCTGGTCTACCGGAGGTCGTGGGTTAGATCATGACCCTGTAGAGATGTTAACTACCTCGCCTGGTCTACAGGAGGTCGTGGGTTAGATCATGTCCCTGTAGATATGTTAACTACCTCGCCTGGTCTACAGGAGGTCGTGGGTTAGATCATGTCCCTGTAGATATGTTAACTACCTCGCCTGGTTTTCAGGAGGTCGTGGGTTAGATCATGTCCCTGTAGATATGTTAACTACCTCGCCTGGTCTACAGGAGGTCGTGGGTTAGATCATGTCCCTGTAGAGATGTTAACTACCTCGCCTGGTCTACAGGATGTCGTGGGTTAGATCATGTCCCTGTAGAGATGCAAGCAGAATCGATCATCGAGGTGAGAGTTCACGTGGATTTATTTTGCGTGATAAGAAGTGTTCACACTTACGTGGATTCTTTTCTCCGGTTCCTCCGGTTTTTCCCCCTGCACATTTAGAGTCAGCGTGCATTGAGATTGTTCCGATTATTTTTGCTGCGATGACTGTCCAATGATAGGCGAGATTTGACTCGCGGCCATAGACTTGATCGGATGCTTCCTCGATTCAACGGGACGCAAATCATCGGTCAATAATAACCCTTTTCTTTTTAGCGAGTCTCAGTAGACTGAATAAACCTTCAAATCGCGTCAAACTTGGTGACATGGTCAATTAAAGACTGATAAACAGATTTGCAGATTAAAATTGAGATTATTATTTTTTTTAAACTGTTTTATGATGACCACTGGGTTATGCTGCACCGGTGTACCACCCAATACGTCCATTTGTTGGTCGAGTGAGAAAGCTCTTTGTGGCTCGTGACGGAACTGAGCTCTCAATTTGGCCACCCAATTTGCCTCTTGCAAGTCATTGGCTTTTGTACGCAAACAATTCTTCTCGATCCACCTCTGACCATTGATGTGTATCTCACAGCCGTAACAATGCAGTTCTTCAGAAACTTATGGTGTGGCATCATGCGTAAGGCTGAGCGATGTTTGCACACGCATTTACGTGTTGCTGAAATAGCCCACAGCCCCTGCACAAGTCCAACTCGTGGGGCATCTTCACAAAGCAGTGCAATGCTCAGCATTACAACAGGCACCAGATACACAATTTCCATGCAATGTTGTACCAATGACTCTGCAAGTTATCGACATTTACGTTGGAATTTCAGATGATGTTATAAATATGTCCTCACCGCAAGTAGTGATGTAATTTGCTCATTTAATCAACTGCACTGGAATATTTTGCGCGCTGCGTGACATTTATGATTGCGGCCATTTTGTTTTCATATAATATTTAACATGTCACTTCAATTATTGAATCAACAGATTGCAAGTTGAATTGTGATGAGGATTCGATGATTTCCAGCCAAGGTAAGGGGTCTTCTGGGCATGGTGACACATCATAATCTGTGTATTGCGCAGGAAATTTGCAGGTAGTCCTCGACTTATGAACTCCGGACTTACGAACACTCGTACTTACGAACGAGCTTCTATGAAATATAAATAAGTATAAGCCGTAAAAACAAAGTTTTTCACTCTAAATACTTTATATGCGTGGCGGCTAGACTCCTCTCGTCCTCTGGCTTGAGATGGCTGCCACCTATGGGTCAGATGATTGTCTGCAGTATTAAACAATTGGTGATTAAATATTTAATTGGTTTTCCCTAAACAGTAAAACATTAATTGTCTCGCACAACGAGTCTGTGTGCAAAATGTCAGCTCGATTGGATCACGGGAAGTGGGTTAAAATAGACCGAAAGATTTGCACGGTCGTAAGCAAGCAAGCGAACTTAATATAAAGGATTTAAAAACAAGGACGGACGACGCTGCTTTCGGCGATGACGTAAGTGTTGGGTTGACATAATCAGCTGATGATGTACATGGCAAAGTAACGATGACAATTCCACATTCACGTGTTGAAGCCAGCAGCTAACCGCATCGGGAGATGGTGGAGTAGTATAGCCGCGATGTCTCCTTCTTTGTATTTGTGGATCGGGCATTGCTGCATTGTTGCATGCTGTGTACGGTCTGTCCTGGATGACCACAGTCGTACACTGCCGGAGAGTACTATTTACTTTCCATTCGTGCATCGTCAGGTATCCGCATCTACTGCCATGGTTTGTGCAGAGGATGCGGTTTAGGGTGGACTATGAGCTTTGTGGAAGATCAAACTCCAGGTGATCTGCTGTGAACGATGTAAAAGGGTTTTCCCCTTTCTGGCTATACAGATGTAATAACACGCTGGAGACGGCTTGTAGAATCGGTCCTTTTATTTCACTTTCTTTGCAGTTCACAAACACTTCCCGTTGCTGGCAGGCAACGGGAGCGGGCAGACGGTCACCAGAGACCCACCACCACGTGGCACCCGGAGCCCCACTCGCACGTGGCCTCTCCCTCTCTTAGTTCCGTGTCTGACCCCGTGTCTCTCCTCTCTCCCCTTATTTAATGCCTGGGTCACGTGGTACCTCCAGCCAATCCTCAATAGCCTGCGCCGAATGTTCCAGATCACCCTCAACTCCCGGGACCACGCCCCTGACTTGTCTTCCCATTGGCTGAGGCCAAGACCAGCAGAACCAATCACCTAGCGGACATCCCGTGATCACGCCGGGGCCATGCTCCCAGGCTCTCCCCCATTGGCTGTAAAGCGGGACCCGCAAAGCCGATCACCACGTGAATCTGACATAGGCTCTTATTATAAAGATGTTAAAACGCCAAACTGAAAACTTTGCAAACTGTGCTGTTTGCCTTTTGGTGTCCTCTGGTCTAACACTGTTTGAGACTAGGCTCTAAAGAAAGCTGTCTCTGGTGTGGAACAATCCGTTTCAAAGACAATGCACATACTGTGAGAGCATGTTTTTTTTTGCATGTTCACCACAAGTATATGTGGTTAATGCAGACATGATTCCTTGCAAAAGGTTTCATTTGGTGCTTTAATATCTTAAACAACTGTTTTATTGCCAGAAAGGGGAAACCCTTATTATCATAACTGAATACTGGCAAAGGAGGCATCATGAGGTGAGACGTAATTTGGCATCACTTTGCTACCACAGTGAAGCGTGATAACCGTTGTCCACGTTCTTGACAGATGAAAGCAACAAGATCGTGGTTGTTCCAGGGAACGCTCTGCACGTGATCCGTGCAAGAAACCCGAGCTGAAGCGTTGGCTCGCAGGAACCCCTCGCACTTTCTGGATGAGCTGAACACAAAGACGTTCGTCTCAAAGGAGGTCCTCTCCAAGCCAAGAAGAATCCCCAACAGTTGGAGGGCGTGTGTTTGCTGCTCGACTACTTCATTGACGGAGGCGAGCGGAAGTGTCAGAAGCTGCTGGAAACGCTCCAAGACCTCAAGGAACAATATCCAGAAATCAAACACTGGCTTCATCGCCTTGGTACGTGTGCTGAATACTATTAGCAGTGTCTGAAGTTCAAGATAGAGCTGGAACAATAAGTTAACGCTGATTGATGGATGAAACATCGTAATTGACTAAGGGCTCTTTTGATGATTGCAATTGGGCCCCACATCTTGCTCTGTTTTTGTCTGGCACTCCACCACTCATTGTGAGCGTATCTCCTTTGCCCCACTATTGTTGCTTGAATGCAAGTGCCTCCGAATGTCCAGTAGCGTCCTTCAGACGCCTCTTTCCCAGAGGCCGATTATTGACACCCACAAGTACCAGTCATTGGCGAGTCCAATCAGCTCCACATCCTCTTGTACCACCACATCAGATTATCTAACCCATTCCGTGCCCCCCCCCCATTAAGCCCCCTCTATTTGATCAATCAGCAGCAGGTATGGCATGCAGTGGCTGGGCATGAGATCTTCATTACCCAGCCAATGTAACCTTGCCCTGCAGGAGGAGCAAACTGATGATGGGGACCTTGTCGAGATCTTTCAACGATTTGGGAGTTCCTCAAAATCTATCCAGTCTGGTTAAACCCAGGATGTATCATAGTCAGGCCTATCCTGAATGTTTCAAGTCAGCACATGTCTTTTTTGAAGGGGTGTCCATCTTTTTCAAGCATAGAGAAAAGAGAGGCTAACAGGCTGAGATGAGCCAGAGCTTCATATGGAGTGATAGGCCAGGTAACTTCTCTACAACGTCAAGCAGTGAATGCAAATATAATGCTGCTCAACTAATCTGAAGTAAGACCTCCATTTCGAAACTGCAGATGTTCATGACCACATTGCTGAGGTATGGGAATTGTTTTCCATAACCAGACAATAATTCCCACACCTGCATCTGTAACTATTTCACTCTGGTGGTGGAAATCCACCTATGGTCCTTTCAAACCCAAAGTTTTGTAGTCAGCAAAGGGATGGTAAATGTGTATGATTGATGCTTTCCACATTGGCTTGAAGGAGTTCATTCCTTAGCTCTGTCTGTCCACACATTTAATTGACTGCAACAGGGCGCCACAATAACTCTCATAATGAAAATCAAATATATAGCAAATGATTATCAAGTACGTGATGTAATTATAAGCTTGCTTTAGAAAATGTTGTCGAAATCCTGATGTAAAAATTGGCAAAATGGCTACTTGTTGATGTGCAAAAAAAATTGTCGGTTACCCGATAACTTCCGATTCTGTTAAACTGCTGAAGACAAAAAGCATCTCGCTCAACTACCGCATAATCCTCGTGCGTGCGCGCCTGTTTTTATTTACGAACCCGTTGCCTCACGATCACACCACAGAGGACGAGGCACAGATTGTGGTTGTGGAGGAGGACATCGAAGAGCAGATCTCTCGCAACCGGGACAACCTCATCCAGTGGATCTCCAAAGACCCAACGTTCCTCCTGGACGAGATGGACAGCAAGTGGTACATCGAGCGGCGCGTCTACACCCAAGTCAGGACAAGAGGGATGGCTTCGAGTGCGCCAGCTTCCTGCTCGACCACTTCATGTCCGGAGGACAGGGCTACCAGAAGCTGCTTGTGGCGCTGAGGGCCGTCCAGAGACACTACGACCCCAAGCTACGTACCTGGCTGGATAAGCTAAGTGAGAAATTTGTGTATTTTTAATCCTTTATATTAAGTTCACTTGCTTGCGTGCTTGCTTGCTTACGACCGGTCAAATCTTTCGGTCGTTTTTTAACCCACTTCCCTTGATCCAATCGAGCTGACATTTTGCACACAGACTCGTTGTGCGTGACAATTAATGTTCGTGAAAAACAAAATTTCCAAAATTTTACACTTTTTAGGAAAAAAAATTCATATTTAATTTAAAATACCAATGTGATAAAAATGAAACTCTTACTCAAGAAAAACAGAAATGAATAATAAAATGAAACCGATGCCACGCATATAAAGGATTTATAGTGAAAAACTTTGTTTTTACGGGTTAATTTTTTTTTATTTACTTTTATTAATTTAAATTTTTTACCTACCTGGTGACTTTACCGAAAACAATCTAAGAATATGAATCCTTGCGGTCACGAAAGCTTCACATCTAGAAGCTAAGTTAGCTCTTCTTGGTTCTTTCGGTAAAGTCACATAGAAGGGAAGTAATAAAATAATACAAATAAAACATAATAAAATACAATTCTCACGACGTTTCGGCCACAACGCAAGCAGCCGTCCTCAGGTGAACGGCTGCTTGCGTTGTGGCCGAAACGTCGTGAGAATTATTTTATTATGTTTAATTTTTATTATTTTATTACTTCCCTTTGTGAGAATTGTATTTATTATGTTAAATTTTNATTATTTTATTATTTCCCTTCTACGTGATGACTTTACCGAAAGAACCAAGAAGATGAAACCCTGCAGTCACGAACAGCTTTAAATCTAAGTGAGCTCGGCACAATGTATTGTGCTCAGAGGTCGTAGTTCTGAGGTTGTGCAGCCAACCTGGTTAATGCTTTAGGTGTCGTCATTGTTACTACCCGATGCACCTTTAATAACCCTTTCCCGTTCCAATGAGGTACATGTACGTATGTGTACGTCATCAGTTTTCCTTCCGATTCAATTCCGTTCTGAAATGGAACTGGGAACAAAACTAAAATTCAAGTAACTTTAATTCTAGATGCGAAGCTTTCGTGACTGCAAGGATTCATACTCTTGGGTTTTTTCGGTAAAGTCACGTAGGTAAGAATATATAAGAATAAAATAAATAAAAATTGAAATAATCATAGATTTCTATTATTAAAATAAATAATAAAAATGGTTAATAATAATTATATAAATGATCAATTTCTATCATAAAAATAAATAATAAAAGCAATATAAATAGTCATAGATTTCTATTATTTTTATTATTTAGTTTTATTACTTATTTTTCACCTACGTGACTTTAACCGAAAAAACCTAAGCGTATCAAGTAACTTGATGGTACAGAGGCTCCCACACCGCCATGCAGCAGAGCGTGTGTGGCACAGTTTCTGCGCACCGGCTGTCGTAGAGTGGCGGCGGTCGTGTTGCTACAGTTCTCTGCGGTGAGTACCGATGGCGTCGTAGAAACAAAATGGCGTCGCTGCCACGCCTCTCAAAACAAAATGGCGCCGCTGCCACGCCTCCCTAAACAAAATGGCGTCGCTGCCACGCCTCTCTAAACAAAATGGCGTCGCTGCCACGCCTCTCTAAACAAAATGGCGCCGCTGCCACGCCTCTCTAAACAAAATGGCGCCGCTGCCACGTCTCTCTAAACAAAATGGCGCCGCTGCCACGCCTCTCTAAACAAAATGGCGCCGCTGCCACGTCTCTCTAAACAAAATGGCGTCGCTGCCACGCCTCTCTAAACAAAATGGACGCCAAGCTGCTTGCAAACGTCTCGGAACTTGAAGGGGTCAACGACATTAACAATCGCAGCGGTTGTGACGTGACCCAGTGGTCGTGGAAACCGAAGCCGTGTTCATTTCGAACGATTTATCAAGAGATCCTTGCAGTGACGCTACTACTGTTGTACAGATTGTGTTGCCAAGGTAACGATGATAATAAGAATGCAATTTACCACACGCACAATATTTTACGGATGTAAATAACCGCAACTCTGAGGCACGGAGCCAGGCTCGGCGTACCTTGAAAGTTGGTGGCCCACAAGTTTATTTTAAAATGTAACACTGTAGTGGTAGAGGCTTTCGTGATCAACATTACTCATACTGTTATTACTTATTAATTTTATTAATTTTAATTGTATTATTTTTCTACCTACGTGACTTTACCGAAAAAGCCTAAGCGTATGAATCCTTGCAGTCACGAAAGCTTCAAATCTAGAATTACTCATAGTAACGTTATTTTGGGTGGGTGGGGAGGGTTAAATGGCGTAAATGTGTCATAAACTCAACGTTTACATCGCTCAGACTACGAAGTCGTGGGCCCCATATGTCCCACTGCCTGTTGGTTCACCCTTCCCTGCCCCACGTGATTTTTGATGAGATGTGTGTTTTCACGCGTGAAGTTGCAACGGCTAAAAAAAAAGAATTGTGACATTTTCACTGTCGTTTCCAACGTGTGCTTGTTGTTACAGAATGTCCGGGTGCTACCAGTTCTCCAACTGTCCGTGGCAAGTCAAGCAACGATATAAAACACACTTCACGTCAACAGCAAGCATAGGCATAGCCAGCAAGGGAAAAAGAAAGCCTATTTACTGAGTACTCTAAACTGTAGGCGACTGCCAAAATGTATACAGCGGTACCTCGGTTAACAGTGACATGGGTTTTCGGTTATTGTTTCACCTCCCATAGGACCCCACGACTAACGTTAAAATGCTGACTAAAGCTACGTGTTTACGTTATAATAATAATAGTTTAGCTAGTAGGCTTTCGGGACAATAGTATACATAATATAGTTTTTTTGGGGTTAGATCGTGCAAGTATAAATGTGTCGTAACTCTCCACCACCTGACAGACAATTAGTAAGGATTTGTTACGTAAACAAAGCGCCAATTAGTTACTACTTCAGCTCACGAGTGTGTTGGGAGAGTAAAAGCGTATTATTAAGTGAAACGTCTTACAAGTACAATTCCTTGTAGAGGAAACTATACTAATTAACTGATTACTAATCTACTACAACAATGAAATGTGATGTGTCGCTAGGAACAATACCCTAAGCCTAACATTACAAACATATCTAAAAGAAATGTAAACAAAAATTACGTACATTTATTATACTTTAAATACTATAAATAAGATTTTTTTAAAGCCTACAGTACAATTACAGTTATGGGAGGGTTTCCAATAAGCCTCACCTTACCATATGAATAAAAAGTGTGCCGTACTTGGCCCTTCCCCCCCTCTCCAACCATTATATAAACGGAGTGGTAGCTCCTGCAATCTCTCATTTACTTGATACGGCTGTCGTGGCTGTGACGGTTCCACCTGAAGACGGAAGCTTGTGTTGCCTCCGAAACGTCGTGATTTTTATTTTATTTTACTTTTATTAATTTTAATTTTAATGTTTTACCTACCTGGTGACTTTACCGAAAAACCTAAGAATATGAATCCTTGCAGTCACGAAAGCTTCAAATCTAGAAGCATGGACATTGCCTGTGCCACCTCGTTTAGGTGCTATCATTTGTGATAGAAAGGTCGCTTCTGAAACAGAACTGTACAGCTCAATGGGTAGGGCCTGACCTGGCTGTGACGGTCCCACCTGATGACGGAGACTTGTGTTGCCTCCGAAACGTCGTGATTTATTTTTTTATTTTTTTTATTAATTTAAATTTCATTTTTACCTACGTTACTTTACCGAAAAAACTAAGAGTACGAACGTTGGTAAGCAGCGTGGTGGCTAGGAGATGTTGGGACCTTGCCCTGGTATGCAGGAGGTCGTGGGTTCGATCCCGACCCTGACATCACGGTGGCTAGGTAGATGTTGACTACCTCGCCTGGTGTGCAGGAGGTCGTAGGTTCGACCCCGACCCTGACGATGCCTGCTGCTGTATATTTGGAGTCTGCGTCTCTCTCTCTCCCCGTGGTTGTGTGGATTTTTCTCCGGAATTTTTACCTCCACGTTTAGAATCAACATCACGCGTTTAGATAATTTGGCTGCTTTACATTATGAGACCTCCTTTGCCAGTAGCAAGTTATAGTCATAGGTTTTTACCCTTGTTGTGGTTAATGCAAACATACGCCTTTTGGCGTCATCTGGTCCAACACCAATGGAGACTAGGCTCTAAGAAAAGCTGTCTCGGGTGTGGACCAATCAACTTCAAGGACAGTGCATATCATTATCATCATCAGTGTTTTTTTTTTGCATTTTGACTGCTTGTGTTGTGGTTATTGCAAACATGATCCCTTGTATAAAGGTGTCAGTTTTGTTGCCAGATAAAAGGGTAAAACCATATTACTATAATTCGGCTGCTGCTATAAATGTCCACTTGATGACGATAATCCCCTTCGTTGAGCTATCATTTGCGATGGCCAAGTCGCTTCTGAAAGGGAACTACACAGCTCAGCCTGGGTCTGACACCTGGTCAAATAAAAATGGTTTCGTAGTAGTTTCGTTTAATAGTTCAGTAAATGATAATACATCGAATATACAGCAGCAGGCGTCAGGGTTTGGATCGACCCCACGAGCTCCTGTAAAACCAGGCGAGGTAGTTAACGTCTCCTAGCCATCGTCTTGGGATGACAATCCTCAGATGATCAACCCTGTGAAAATCAAGTGGTTGTTGTTATATGGATAGATTCACCCCCCACGACCACCATAGGACTATGGAATTTCCACCACAGTCTCAGGTCTGCACCTCTCTCTGTGTGTCTGTGTTGTGTGTCTATGTTGTGTGTCTGTGTTGTGTGTCTCTGTGTTTCTCTCTCTCTGTGTGTCTCTCTGTGTGTCTGTGTGTCTCTCTCTGTGTGTGTCTCTCTCNGTGTGTCTCTGTGTTCTCTCTCTCTGTGTCTATGTGTGTCTCTCTCTGTGTGTCTCTGTGTGTGTCTCTCTCTGTGTGTCTATGTTGTGTGTCTCTCTCTGTGTGTCTATGTTATGTGTCTCTCAGGTCTGCACCTCAATATTAATTTTAACGGGAACTTACCTTTGACTTGACTTGCTATAACAGAACTCTGTGGTTCTTTCGGTAAAGTCACGTAGAGAGAAAATAGATTAAATCATGGAGTACGACGTTTCGATTGCAACACAAGCAGCCGTCATCAACATTGACACGTGTGTCTATGTTGTGTGTCTATGTTGTGTGTTTGTGTTGTGTGTCTCTCTCTGTGTGTCTATGTTGTGTGTCTGTGTTGTGTGTCTCTCTGCTTGTGTGTCTCCGTGTCTGTGTTTTGTCTATAAAATTGAGTTCTACCTGATGACGGCTGCTTGCGTTGCAATCGAAACATTGTTATTCTATTATCTAATTTATTTTCGTTCTACGCGACTTCACCGACAGAACCAAAGAGTAATTCCTGCAGTCACAAAAGCTTCAAATCCAGTTTGCTATCACAGCAGTCGCACAAGTCTCCTGCCGCTGTGTTGATCGCGAAATGTTTTGCCTCTCGCCCCGTTTCCTTGCGACGTTCTCTGATGCAGGATCGTCAAAGATCCAGACGACTCGAGGTGGAAGCCAGTCAAGCCACTCAAGTGTGGATTGCCCCGTCACTGTTGAGTTTTCATAACTGAGATAATATCAGCAATGGTGGCTACACAATTAAGTGCCCATCAACTTTCATCATAGCCAGCCACACTCCATCAAACTGCTGGATGAAGGCCTCCTCGTGCACTCTACATCGCTCATGGTTCCTGTAGCTTCTGATCTCACAGCTCCATCTCTCTGAGGTGGACATCACCTTGTCCGTGTTTCCTGATTTTCGATGCCAATGTGATCTTGAAATTATTCCGAAAGTGGAATTGGGAGCCACTGAAAGGATTGGAATCTTTAGGGTGATGTAGTCTCTTGGACGGGTGCGGAGTTTGGCGAGATGTTAACTGCCTCGCCTGGTGTGCAGGAGGTTGTGGGTTTGATCCTGACCCTGATGCCTGCTGCTGTGTATTTGGAGTTTGCGTGTCTCTCATCATCATCATCATCATCACGGTGGCTAGGAGATGTTAACTGCCTCGCCTGGTATACAGGAGGTCGTGGGTTCGATCCTGACCCTTGCCTCCTGTATATTTGGAGTTTGCGTGTCTCTCATCATCATCATCACGGTGGCTAGGAGATGTTAACTGCCTCGCCTGGTGTGCAGGAGGTCGTGGGTTCGATCCTGACCTTGGTGCCTGCTGCTGTATATTTGGAGTTTGCGTGTCTCTCATCATCATCATCATCACGGTGGCTAGGAGATGTTAACTGCCTCGCCTGGTATGCAGGAGGTCGTGGGTTTGATCCTGACCCTGATGCCTGCTGCTGTATATTTGGAGTTTGCGTGTCTCTCACTCATCATCATCATCACGGTGGCTAGGAGATGTTAACTGCCTCGCCTGGTATACAGGAGGTCGTGGGTTCGATCCTGACCTTGGTGCCTGCTGCTGTATATTTGGAGTTTGCGTGTCTCATCATCATCATCATCACGGTGGCTAGGAGATGTTAACTGCCTCGCCTGGTATGCAGGAGGTTGTGGGTTTGATCCTGACCCTGATGCCTGCTGCTGTGTATATTNGGAGTTTGCGTGTCTCTCACTCATCATCATCACGTGGCTAGGAGATGTTAACTGCCTCGCCTGGTATACAGGAGGTCGTGGGTTCGATCCTGACCCTGATGCCTGCCGCTGTATATTTGGAGTTTGTGGTGACCTCTCCCAGTGGTGGTTGCGCAGATTTCTCTCCCTCTGCGGATCTATGGGTCTCTCTGAATATGGGCTCTCGTCGCTGCGATCCAACGANGAATGGCAGGACGATGGCAACGAGACGACAGCTACGACGAGACGATCCTTCCCAACCCAATCTCGGCCCCCTTTTATGCTAACAGCGTGGCCTGGCTCTGCCTGACCGCACCTCCTTTAAATTTCGATTTAAAGCTTTCGTGACTGCAGGGATTCATCTTCTTGGTTCTTTTGGTAAAGTCACGTAGAAGGGAAGTAATAAAATAAAATTAAAACATAATAAAATAATTCTCACGACGTTTCGGCCACAACGCAAGCAGCCGTCCTCAGGTGAAGACCAGGTCTGTCTTTCAGACTGTCTTTCCGACAGACCTGTTCTTCACCTGAGGACGGCTGCTTGCGTTGTGGCCGAAACGTCGTGAGAATTATTTTATAATGTTTTATTTTATTATTTNATTACTTCCCTTCTACGTGACTTTACCGAAAGAACCAAGAAGACGCACCTCCTTTCTCGAACCCGCTAGCAGGTACCAGGGGATCGCGAATGGGCCTTCTGTGACCCTTGGCCAAATTCCTCCGCCCTGCCGACACACACACCGTGTATATGCTCACGGCGTGTGCACTGTTTGTACGCCGCAGTTGCCGCTGATGGTCACCAGCCGGCGCTATTACACTACGTACGTATGAGCTTCTTTCGCATTGTTTAGCCTTTTTGTTTTCTGTCAATTTCATTACATTTTTGGGGGGAATTCAGCAAAAGTTACCCTCGTCCAAAGCTGACTTTGTGCGCAGACCGGTATGCATGAGTGCTAGGGTTCCACTGATAATGCGTATGATAAAGTGAAGTTTCAGCGTTTGTATGTGTGTATGTTTAACTACTTTCGCACCGTACGTAGCCAGCCATACTAACTGTCGGTGCGGGGAAGGAAAACGAACTAAACACAAATCGTTTTTGAAGAATTTAGTCTTCTATCTAGTTGATTTCAGTTTTTCAGTTTCATGTATTTGGTGTAGCCCTGTGAGCCATTCGGCTCTTGAATCGGGTGCAACCGCAACAAACATAAAACAAAAACATGAACAAGAAAACATCTTAAAGTGACTCTGTGACTTTGCGCAAACAGAAAAATCCAGGAAAAAAAGCAAAAGTAGCAAAAATCTTCCAGGAAAAGCACCGTACAGCGACGCTTTGAACGTGCACAGCCTCAGTGGGCTTCCTAATATCGGCAGGAAGAGCGTTCCAGATGGCCGCAGAAGCGCATCCGAAAGCGCCGCGCGACGTGGTGGCCGCCATCTTTGTTCGATAGCCGCCATCTTTGTTCGATAGCGAGCCAAAAGCCGCTGCCGCGAGGATTGTGAACGGAGTTCGTGCGATTGTGGTTTATGTTCCTTGACGAGATTAGCGAGGGATTGTGGCTTATTCGTGGCGAGCACTTTGTGTGTATAATGAGTGCCAACTCATATCAGGATGTGTATTTTGACTGCAGGAGGAATCCGATGAGTTTGAAAGCTCCTTTTCACAGATGCCCATTTGTGGAGGGCACGGGCTCGAAACGTCACAACAACAAACACAAAAAGACGACAGTGAGGGTCGGCTCGTACATCCTCCATTGGTTACTTTTGGTGCAACGGATAAAAAGATGTCATCTAATCTTGTTGGTATTGGGCCGTCACGCACCTAGGGGGGGGAGGTCAGACATTTGTGATGGGGGGGGGGNTCAGACATTTGTGATGGGGGGGGGGGTTGAGAAATGTGACGTCACATCAACTTTATAAATGAATACAGACAACGCGTTCTACTTAATTAAATGGACTGTTTAATAAATGTTTTCTCCTACAACATCAGAGTGCAGCGCCACATTAAATACGCACTACAATGACAATAGTTTAAAGCAGGCATGTCATACGGCCCGTAGCTTCGGTCTTATAATGTGTTACTTATGACTCGCTAGCTCTGTCAGAATAAATACATCATAAAACTTTAAAGATGTAATTCCTCCTTCCGCCACACGGTGGCAGCACCATTCTAATGCTATCTGGCTCTCCATCCGTGCCACGAACCCTTCTTGAATCATTTCTGCCATGGCGACTGCAAAAAAGAGAATTTGACAGTGAGGGGCCGCCGCTTTCAGGAGCGGTGGGAATTACAATACTTCTTCACTGGAAATCGAGGCAATTGTGTTTGTCTGATTTGTAAAGAGACGGTTGCCTTGTTTAAGGATTTCAACGTAAAGAGACACTACGAGACTAAACATGCTACAACATACGACAAGCTAACAGGGAGTGACCGCGCTGAAAAAGTAAAGCAACTCCAAGCTGCTCTGGCATCGCAACAGCGATTCTTCACGCAGGCCTGTGAGTCAAAGGAAAACATCACGAAAGCCAGCTACGAAGTGGACATGTTAATAGCTAAACATGGCAAACATTTTACTGAAGGTGCGTTTATCAAAGACTGTGTCAATAAAATGGTGGAGAACATTTGCCCCGAGAAGAAGCAAGAATGTATTAATGTTTGCCTGGCACGCAACACTGGCACGGAGAGTTGAGGACATATCGTCAGATATTCAGAAACAACTGGGGGACAAGAGGAGTGGCTTTTGATTATTTCTCATCAGCCTGCGATGAAAGCACCGATGCATCTGACACTGCACAACTACTTATTTTTTCAAGAGGAGTTGATGACAACATGAACGTGACAGAGGAGATGCTTGACCTCAAAAGCCTTAAAGGGCAAACCAGAGGAACATATTTATTCGTTTCTGTTTGTGAAGCTGTTGATGATATGAAACTAGCATGGAGTAGAGTTTCTGGGATCATTACCGATGGTGCGCCTGCCATGGCTGGCGAGCGAAGTGGATTGTCCACACTGATCTGCAATAAAGTCAGCGAAGAAGCAGGCAACGCTATTAAACTTCACTGTATCATTCACCAGCAGGCTCTCTGCGCCAAACATCTCAAATTTGACGATGTTATGAAACCAGTGGCAAAGGCAATCAATTCTATTCGCTCTAAATTTCTATACCACCGACAGTTTCAGCAGTTCTTGCGTGACATCGAGGCTGAATACGGTGATGTAATATATCACAACGATGTGAGGTGGCTAAGTCGGGGGTCCGCACTGCAGCGATTTTTCTCTCTCAAAGAGGAAATTGGGCATTTTTTGGGTGAGAAGGGACAACCAATGGAACAACTGTCCGATCCTATATGGCTGGCAAATCTGGCTTTTTTTTGGTTGACATAACGAAGCATCTGAATGCGCTGAATAATAATCTTCAAGGAAAAGATGCAGTGGTGAGCCAGCTATACGCTCACATCAAGGCCTTTGGAACCAAACTGCAACTTTTCCAAAGACACTTGTCCCAAACAGAGCCCTGCACCGCGCACTTCCCAGTTTCCCACAGGACAACATCGGTGCGCAAATGAAGAGTTATGCAACAGCTATCGCATCTCTTTCTGTGGAATTTAACAAACGCTTTCGGGACTTTGCAGTTATTGGAAAGGACATGTTGCTTTTCTCTTCTCCCTTCTCCGTGGACCCTGATGATGCTCCTCCACAGCTGCAGCTGGAGCTCATTGAGCTGCAGTGTGACGATGAGTGAAACACCAGCAGTGTTCTCTTGTTCACTTTTACCGGCAGCTGGACAAAAGCAGGTTTCCAGAAATGCGGTCATTCGCTAAGAAAATGCTGAGCTTATTCGGCTCCACATATTTGTGTGAGCAAACATTCTCAATCATGAACTTAAACAAGAACCGATTGAGGTCAAGGATGAGTGACTCCCACTTGCGTGGCATTTTACGGATTTCCCACTGCCCTCAAGCCAGACCTGGTCTCTTGACTGAAATCTAGATCTCAGTATCACCCTTCTCATTAGTGTCAGCAAGTTATCTGTTCCTTGATCAATCTGAAATATAGTGTTTTGAACGGTAACATCTGTCACTATTAACAGTGAAAAGCCTAACGCACACTAATGCACTTTGACTTATGGCACTTGTTTTATTAAACTCTTGAATAAGATTTGGTTATAACTGTTGATGTTATGTACCTGTGACACAACAAACTATTGCGTTCTGAAAGATCTTGTAAAAGACAAGGGCAAAATTTACTTGTTTTAAAGTTTAATGATAACAGACCATTTTGCATTACTTATAACTCCTGTTTAAAATGTTCATGAGGCAAAGATATTTAACTCATGGAAATTTAAGGTATTTTATACAGTTTGTTCAATGTTATCTGACTGAATGAAAGGCAGAATTGTGTTTTTAGAGCTGTTCCCGTCTGCCTGAGTGGCTTATATTTGGTTACATTGTCATTTGAAAAATAAAGGTAATTGTGACAATGAAAATTGTTTTATAACAATGTGTGTATTTTCACGTAACTTTTGTGGTTAAAAAANTGTTATAAGGAACAATTGGCCCCTGGGCATCTTCACTTTATCAAATTTGGCCCTCTTTGCAAAAAGTTTGGATATCCCTGTTTTAAGGTCTGAGCTCTTCCGGCAGGGCAAGGAGGTTGCTTTTGGCTGGGTCATGTAGCCCGCATGCCCAGCCACCGCATGCCCAGCCACCGCATGCCCAGCCACCGCATGCCCAGCCACCTCATGCCCAGTCACCGCATGCCCAGCCACCGCATGCCCAGCCACCGCATGCCCAGTCACCGCATGCCCAGCCACCGCATGCCCAGCCACCGCATGCCCAGTCACCGCGTGCCCAGCCACCGCATGCCCAGCCACCACATACCCAGCCACCGCATGCCAAGTCACCTCATGCCCAGTCACCGCATACCCAGCCACCACATACCCAGCCACCGCATGCCCAGTCACCGCGTGCCCAGCCACCGCATACCCAGCCACCGCATGCCCAGCCACCGCATGCCCAGTCACCGCGTGCCCAGCCACCGCATACCCAGCCACCGCATGCCCAGCCACCACATACCCAGCCACCGCATGCCCAGTCACCGCGTGCCCAGCCACCGCATACCCAGCCACCGCATGCCCAGCCACCACATACCCAGCCACCGCATGCCAAGTCACCTCATGCCCAGTCACCTCATGCCCAGTCACCTCATGCCCAGCCACCGCATACCCAGCCACCGCATGCCCAGCCACCGCATGCCCAGCCACCGCATACCCAGCCACCTCATGCCAAGTCACCTCATGCCCAGTCACCTCATGCCCAGTCACCTCATGCCCAGCCACCGCATGCCCAGCCACCACATGCCCAGCCACCTCATGCCCAGCCACCGCGTGCCCAGCCACCTCATGCCCAGCCACCGCATGTCCAGCCACCTCATGCCCAGCCACCGCATGCCCAGCCACCGCGTGCCCAGCCACCACATGCCCAGCCACCACATGCCCAGCCACCTCATACCCAGCCACCACATGCCCAACCACCTCATACCCAGCCACCGCATGCCCAGCCACCACATGCCCAGCCACCGCATGCCCAGCCACCACATGCCCAGCCACCACATGCCCAACCACCTCATACCCAGCCACCGCATGCCCAGCCACCGCATGCCCAGCCACCACATGCCCAGTCACCGCATGCCCAGCCACCACATGCCCAACCACCTCATACCCAGCCACCACATGCCCAGCCACCACATGCCCAGCCACCTCATACCCAGCCACCGCATGCCCAGCCACCACATGCCCAACCACCGCATGCCCAGCCACCGCATGCCCAGCCACCGCATGCCCAGCCACCACATGCCCAACCACCGCATGCCCAGCCACCGCATGCCCAGCCACCACATACCCAGCCACCGCATGCCAAGTCACCTCATGCCCAGTCACCGCATACCCAGCCACCACATACCCAGCCACCGCATGCCCAGTCACCGCATGCCCAGCCACCGCATGCCCAACCACCGCGTGCCCAGCCACCGCATGCCCAGCCACCGCATGCCCAAGCAGCTGCTGTTTGGTCGGATCGAGAGGGCTAATGGGGCACGGCACGGGGCTGGAGAAGCGATGGAGCTGATGCGTTACGGGAGGATGTGGAGTTGAGCGGCCTTGCCGATGAACAGTTCTTTTGTCGAGCCCTCGACACTTCGCGTGGACCTCAAGGTGCACTTAGCCTGTCACGAACGCTCTTGTGCATCACTGCCACTTCGTGGCGAATGGGGGCTGTTATGTGCACAGCGGTTAGCGCTACGCCGCGCTACGGACCCGGCCACCCGACAATTCAATTCCCGTGATGGCGAATACCTGCACCCTGTCCAGAGCCTCCCCTAAGTCGCGTCGGCCTCAAATTAGTTTACCTGGTGGGGCGGCGGTGTGTGTAATAGTTGCAATGACGACTTCGAAGCACTTGTTTTGAGATGGTTTCTTTATTTAAAGTGCCACGTGCTCAGACTTGGACAGGCGGAGACCCCCACTTGAACATCCCCGAATCTCCCGCGCATAGCCCTTGTATACGGTGCGAGGCCACGCCCCCATTCCCGAACCTTCTCGCTGGTTCTAGACCGCTCGCTCTACCAGCAGACTCCACTGTCGTCTTTCGTCACCTGGCCACACTCCTTCTGATCATTCTCGTACCAGTCCACTCACACTGCAGGCTGACTCCCCTGTCATTACCTCATGTGGCCAACAGTCCACTCACACTGCAGGCTGACTCCCCTGTCATTACCTCCCGTGGCCAACAGTCCACTCACACTGCAGGCTGACTCCCCTGTCATTACCTCCCGTGGCCAACAGTCCACTCACACTGCAGGCTGACTCCCTGTCATTACCTCATGTGGCCACTCCCCAACGGCACTTGCCCCAACAGTCCACTCACACTGCAGGCTGATCCCTGTCATTACCTCCCGTGGCCACCAGTCCACTCACACTGCAGTGACTCCCTGATTACCTCCTGGCAACAGTCCACTCACCGAGGCTCTCCCCTGTCATTACCTTGGCCAACAGTCCACTCACACTGCAGGTGACTCCCTGTCATTACCTCATGTGGCNAACAGTCTCACAACCTGCGTGACTCCCCTGTCATTACCTCATGTGGCCACGTCCACTCACACTGCAGGCGACTCCCCTGTCATTACCTCCCGTGGCCACCAGTCCATCACACTGCAGGCTGACTCCCCTGTCATTACCTCCCGTGGCCACAGTCCACTCACACTGCAGGCTGACTCCCCTGTCATACTCTCGTGGCCACTAGCCTCACCTGCAGGCTGACTCCCCTGTCATTACCTCCCGTGGCCACCAGTCCACTCACACTGCAGGCTGACTCC
Source organism: Lethenteron camtschaticum (assembly GCA_018977245.1). NCBI lineage: Eukaryota > Metazoa > Chordata > Hyperoartia > Petromyzontiformes > Petromyzontidae > Lethenteron > Lethenteron camtschaticum. The sequence goes on along the minus strand of WFAB01001540.1, from coordinate 24,345 downwards.
CTTGTCATTACCTCCGTGGCCACCAGTCCACTCACACTGCAGGCTGACTCCCCTGTCATTACCTCCCGTGGCCACCAGTCCACTCACACTGCAGGCTGACTCCCCTGTCATTACCTCCGTGGCCACCAGTCCACTCACACTGCAGGCTGACTCCCTGTCATTACCTCCCATGACCACTAGTCCACTCACACTGCAGGCTGACTCCCCTGTCATCACCGCCCGTGGCCACCAGTCCACTCGCACTGCAGGCTGACTCCCTTGTCATTACCTCCCGTGGCCACCAGTCCACTCACACTGCAGGCTGACTCCCCTGTCATTACCTCCCGTGGCCACCAGTCCACTCACACTGCAGGCTGACTCCCCTGTCATTACCTCCGTGGCCACCAGTCCACTCACACTGCAGGCTGACTCCCCTGTCATTACCTCCCATGACCACTAGTCCACTCGCACTGCAGGCTGACTCCCTTGTCATTACCTCCGTGGCCACCAGTCCACTCACACTGCAGGCTGACTCCCCTGTCATTACCTCCCGTGGCCACCAGTCCACTCGCACTGCAGGCTGACTCCCCTGTCATTACCTCCCGTGGCCACCAGTCCACTCACACTGCAGGCTGACTCCCCTGTCATTACCTCCCGTGGCCACCAGTCCACTCACACTGCAGGCTGACTCCCCTGTCATTACCTCTCGTGGCCACCAGTCCACTCACACTGCAGGCTGACTCCCTGTCATTACCTCCGTGGCCACCAGTCCACTCACACTGCAGGCTGACTCCCTTGTCATTACCTCCCGTGGCACCAGTCCACTCACACTGCAGGCTGACTCCCCTGTCATTACCTCCCTGGCCACCATCCACTCACACTGCAGGCTGACTCCCCTGTCATTACCTCCCGTGGCCACCAGTCCACTCACACTGCAGGCTGACTCCCCTGTCATTACCTCCCATGGCCACCATCCATCACACTGCAGGCTGACTCCCTGTCATTACCTCCGTGGCCACCAGTCCACTCACACTGCAGGCTGACTCCCCTGTCATTACCTCCCGTGGCCACCATTCCACTCACACTGCAGGCTGACTCCCCTGTCATTACCTCCCGTGGCCACCATTCCACTCACACTGCAGGCTGACTCCCCTGTCATTACCTCCGTGGCCACTAGTCCACTCACACTGCAGGCTGACTCCCCTGTCATTACCTCCCGTGGCCACTAGTCCACTCACACTGCAGGCTGACTCCCTGTANCTACCTCCCGTGGCCACTAGTCCACTCACACTGCAGGCTGACTCCCCTGTCAGAACCTCGGAAAGCCGTGGGCACCACCATTGGCAGCGTATATTCTGCTGGGTTNGAGGGAGTTGCAAATATCAACAGAGATTTANCATATTTATAAACTTGGNATTAGTCACAATCGTTCACTCTCACACATAGCACTCAAACNAGTCGCTGATATCATCATCACCACCGTNTCATTTACACACACAGTCANCTGTTGGCTTATCANCATTCGCCCAGAAAATCACACAGTGATCACCACGGGAGAGAAACACCGTTAGCTCAAATAAACANCACAGTCAGGNTCATTCACACACATCNTGATCAGGCGAGGTAGTTAACACTCCCANTCACCCGCTCCTTTCAAGACCCACACTTAGCTTCACCCACTCGCCCACTCACTCACCCACCCACTGACCCACTCACTCACACTCACTCACCCACTCACACCCACTCACCCACTCGCCCACCCACCCACTCACCCAGCCACTTAATCATTCACCCACCCACTCACACTCACTCACCCACTCATTCACCCATCGCACTNATTCACCCACCCACCCACCCATTCACCCACCCACTCATTTACCCACCCACTCATTCACCCACACTTACCCACCCACTCACCCACCCACTCATTCACCCACCCACTCATCACCCACCCACACCACCCCACTCAACCACCCACTCCTCANCCACACACTCCTCACACACCACTCATTCNCCCACCCACCCACACCCACCCACTCACCCACCACTGTTCACCCACCTCCACCACCCATGCTCATTCACCCACCCACTCCTCACCCACCCACTCACACACTCATCACCCACTCATTCACCCACTCATTCACCCACCCANTCATTCCCCACTCACTCACCCACTCACTCACTCACCCACTCACCCACCCANTCACTCATCACCCACTCCTCACCCACCACCTCACTCACCACCCACCCACCANTCACCCACCCACGTCACTCACCCACCCACTCACTCACCCACGCACCCACTCGTTCACCCACCCACTCGTTCACCCACCCACTCNTTCACCCACCCACTCGTTCACCCACCCACTCGTTCACCCACCCACTCGTTCACCCACCCACTCGTTCACCACCCACTCGTTCACCCACCCACTCGTTCACCCATCGTCCCCCCACTCGTTCACCCACCCACTCGTTCACCCACCCATTCACCCACCCATTCACCCACCCACTCGTTCACCCACCCATTCACCCACCCACTCGTTCACCCACCCACTCGTTCACCCACCCATTCACCACCCACTCGTTCACCCACCCACTCGTTCACCACCCACTCGTTCACCCACCCACTCGTTCACCCACCCACTCGTTCACCCACCCACTCGTTCACCCACCCACTCGTTCACCCACCCACTCGTTCACCCACCCACTCGTTCACCCACCCACTCGTTCACCCACCCATTCACCCACCCACTCGTTCACCCACCCATTCACCCACCCACTCGTTCACCCACCACTCGTTCACCCACCCATTCACCCACCCACTCGTTCACCCACCCACTCGTTCACCCACCCACTCGTTCACCCACCCATTCACCCACCCACTCGTTCACCCACTCACTCACCCACCCACTCACTCACCCACTCATTCACCACCCACTCATTCACCACNCACTCATTCACCCACCCACTCATTCACCCACTCATTCACCACCCACTCACTCACCCACCCANTCACTCACCCACTCACTCACCCACTCACTCACCCACCCACTCACTCACCCACCCACTCACTACCAACACCCACTCACTCACCCACCCACTCACTCACTCGTTCACCCACCCACTCGTTCACCCACCCACTCGTTCACCCACCCACTCATCCACCCACCCACTCATTCACCCACCCACTCATTCACCCACCATTCACCCACCCACTCGTTCACCACTCGTTCACCCACCCACTCGATTCACCCCCCATTCACCCACCCACTCGTTCACCCACTCGTTCACCCACCCACTCGTTCACCCACTCATTCACCCACTCCTCATTCACCCACCCATTCACCCACCCACTCACCCACCCACTCATTCACCCACCCACTCATTCACCCACCCACTCATTCACCACCCACTCATTCACCCACCACTCATTCACCCACCCACCCATTCACCCACTCATTCACCCACTCATTCACCCACCCANTCATTCACCCACTCATTCACCCACCCATTCACCCACTCATTACCCACTCATTCACCCACCCACTCATTCACCACCTCACTCATTCACCCACCCACTCATTCACCCACTCATTCACCCACTCATTCACCCACCATTCACCCACCCACCCACCCACTCATTCACCCACTCATTCACCTACCACTCACTCACCCACCCACTCACTCACCCACTCACTCACCCACCCACCCACCCACCCACCCACTCACTCANTCACCCACCCACCCACCCACCCACTCATCCACCCACTCATTCACCCACCCACTCACTCACCCACCCACTCATTCACCCACCCACTCGTTCACCCACCCACTCGTTCACCACCTCACTCGTTCACCCACCCATTCACCCACCCACTCGTTCACCCACCCACTCGTTCACCCACCCACTCGTTCACCCACCCACTCGTTCACCCACCCACTCGTTCACCCACCCACTCATTCACCCACTCACTCATTCACCCACCCACTCGTTCACCCACCCACTCGTTCACCCACTCATTTACCCACTCATTCACCCACCCACTCATTCACCCACCCACTCATTCACCCACCCACACATTCACCCACTCACTCATTCACCCACTCATTCACCCACTCACTCATTCACCCACCCACCCACACATTCACCCACTCATTCACCCACCCACTCATTCACCCACCCCCACTCATTCACCCACTCATTCACCCACCACTCATTCACCCACCCATTCACCCACTCATTCACCCACCCACACATTCACCCACCCACCCACCCACTCATTCACCTACCCACTCACCCACCCACTCACTCATCCACCCACTCATCCACCCACCCACTCATTCACCCACCCACTCATTCACCCACCCATTCACCCACCCACACATTCACCCACTCATTCACCCACCCACACATTCACCCACCACTCATTCACCCACTCATTCACCTACCCACTCACTCACCCACTCACTCACCCACCCACTCACTCACCCACCCACCCACCCACTCATCACCCACTCATTCACCTACCCATTCACCCACCCACTCACTCACCCACCCACTCATTCACCCACCCACCCAGTCATTCACCCACCCACTCACTCACCCACCCACTCACCCACACTCACTCACCCACCCATTCACTCACCCACCCACTCACTCACCCACCCACTAATTCACCCACCCACTCACTCACCCACCCCTCACTCATCCACCCACTCATCCACCCACCCACTCATTCACCCACCCTCTCACTCATTCACCCACCCACACATTCACCCACCCACACATTCACCCACTCACTCATCCACCCACCCACTCACAAACTCATCCACCCACACAATCATTCACCCACCCACTCATTCACCCACCACTCACACACTCATTCACCCACTCATTCACTCACCCACTTATTCACCCACCCACCCACACACTCATTCACCCATCCACTCATTCACCCATCCACCCACCCACACACTAATTCACCCACCCACCCACTCACCCACCCACTCATTCACCCACCCACTCACCCACTCACTCACCCACTCACTCGCCCACCCACCCATCCACTCACTCACCCACCCACCCACCCACTCATTCACCCACCCATCCACTCAGTCACCCACCAACTCATTCACCCACCCACCACCACCCAGGTGACCCTTGTAACTGAGACCAGCTATCTGAGCATCTCGAGTTCTCGCCCAGTTTACACGAAATCGACTTGAGGCTTCATCGTCACATTTCTCTTGTCTATATTTTAAACATTTCGAGGGCAAAAACTGTACAAATACACCACGTGACCTCATCACGACACAAAAAACACCACATTTTGACTTCTAGCTGGGGTTGGGGGTTCACAATGGCCGTGTCAGAGACACCGAGATCCTGGGCTTAACATCTGGGTCTCAATGGGTTCACAATGTCCGTGTCAGAAACACCAAGACCCCGGATTTAACATCTGGTCTGGGTGTCTCTCTCAGGGGGTTCACAATGGACCTGTCAGAGACACAGATGACCTGGGTTTAACATCTGGGTCTCAATGGGTTCACAATGGACCTGTTAGAGACACAGATGTCAAAGGTTTAAGGTCTGGGTCTGGGTGTCTATCACAGGGGTTCACAATGGCCGTGTCAGAGACACCAAGACCCCGGGTTTAAGGTCTGGGTGTCTCTCTCACGGTGGTTCACAATGGCCGTGTCAGAGACACAGATGTCCCGGGTTTAACATCTGGATCTCAATGGGTTCACAATGGCCGTGTCAGAAACACCAAGATCCCAGGTTTAAGACCTGGTCTGGGTGTCTCTCTCTCAATGGGTTCACAATGGCCGTGTCAGAGACACAGATGACCTGGGTTTAAGATCTGGATCTGGATGTCTCTCAATGGGTTCACAATGGCCGTGTCAGAGACACCAAGATCCCGGGTTTAAGGTCTGGGTGTCTCTCTCACGGTGGTTCACAATGGCCGTGTCAGAGACACAGATGTCCCGGGTTTAAGACCTGGGTCAATCACAGGGGTTCACAATGGCCGTGTCAATAGGCCCCACAATGGCTGTGTTCCATTTTTCACAGGAGCTTGGAGTTATAGGTGGCATAAGACACGATATGTACACAGACATGGGTTGAATGTATGAGTGGTGTACGTACGTGTCTCTGTGTGCATGTGTCAATGTGTGTATCAGTGTGTTTGTATCAGTGTGTGTCCCTGTGTGTATACGAGTGTGTGTATATGTATGCAAGCCACCGCATACCTAAACAGCTTTTGTTCGGCCGGATCGAGGGGGCTAAACGGGCGCGGCACGGGCTAGAGAAGAGATGGAGTGATGTGGTACAGGAGGACGTGGAGCTGAGTGGACTTGCCGATGACTGGTACCAGCGGTGTCAAGATCGGCCTCTGTGGAGGAGGCTCGTGAAGGACGCTACAGGGCAGTTGGAGGCAGTCGCCCTCCAACAACAACGGAGGGCGGAGGAGCGACGCTCACAACAACGAGCGGAGCGCCGGGTGGCTAAAGCGCAGCAAGTTGGTACAGTAGGGGGCACAGGTGGTGCATCAGCCAATCATCTTGGTCATCTCGGTCAGTCGACCCGTGGAACCTGCTGGGTCTGCCCCGTGACCTCCTGCCAGCGGGCGTTCGACACTTCACGTGGCCTCAAGGTGCACTTGGCCTGGCACAAGCGTCGTGGTGACGTCACCGCCACTTAGTGGCGAATGGCGGTTGTTGTTACTGTGTGTGTGTATCAGTGTGTGTGTATCAGTGTGTGTGTATCAGTGTGTGTGTATCAGTGTGTGTGTATCTGTGTGTGTGTATCTGTGTGTGTGTGTCTGTGTGTGTCTCTGTGTGTGTCTCTGTGTATCTCTGTGTATCAGTGTGTGTGTATCTAGTGTGTGTGTCTGTGTGTGTGTCTGTGTGTGTGTATCTGTGTGTGTATCCTGTGTGTGTATCTGTGTGTGTATGTGTGTGTATCACTGTGTGTGTATCACTGGTGCATCAACTCTGGGTCTCTGTTCCCTGTTCATCTCCGAGGTGATCCGTGCTCTCAGCGCCAGCTCCATTCGCTCGTCCAGACGACAGCGCTGAGCCAGTAGAGACGCCAACTCGCCTTCGTCCCCCTGAGACACACGGAACACACAGAGATGCAGACACACACAGGGACACATACAGAGAGAGACACGGAGACACCCACAGAGACACACACAGAGACACACACAGAGAGAGACACCACAGAGACACTCAGAGACACGCGGAGACACAGAGATGTGTGGGACACACAGAGACACACAGAGACACACGGAGACACACCAGACACACAGAGACACACTCAGAGACACGCAACACACGGAGACACACAGAGACACNACAGAGACACCCACAGAGACACACACGGAGACACCCACAGAGACACCCACAGAGACACAGAGACCACAACAGAGACACACACAGAGACACACAGAGACACACGAGACACACACAGAGACACTNACNGAGACACAGACACACACAGACACACACAGACACACACAGAGACACACACAGACACACACAGAGACACTCACAGAGACACCCACAGAGACACCCACAGAGACAGAGGGACACACAGAGGAGCGGTGGGGTGAGTGGTGAGGTGGGTGAGTGAGTGAGCGGTGGGATGAGTGGTAGGGCGAGTGAGTGGTAGGATGAGTGGTGGGGTGAGCGGTGGGATGAGTGGTGGGATGAGTGGGTGAGTGGTGGGTGAGTGGTGGGGTGAGTGGGGGGTGAGTGAGTGAGTGGTGAGTGAGTGGTGGGATGAGTGGTGGGGTGAGTAAGTGAGTGGGTGAGCGAGTGGTGAGTGAGTGGTGGGNTGAGTGGGTGAGTGGGGGGGTGGGTGAGTGAGTGGGTGGGTGAGTGAGTGGTGAGTAATTGGGTGAGTGAGTGGGTGAGCGAGTGGTGAGTGAATGAGTGGGGTGAGTGGTGGGGTGAGTGAGTGGTGGGGTGAGTGGGTGAGTGGGGTGGGTGGGTGAGTGAGTTAGTGGGTGAGTGAGTGGTGAGCGATTGGGTGAGTGAATGGTGGGGTGAGTGAGTGGTGGGGTGAGTGAGCGGTGGGTTGAGTGAGTGAGTGAGTGGTGGGATGAGTGGTGGGGTGAGTGGCAGGATGAGTGGTGGGGTGAGTGAGTGGGGTGAGCGGGTGAGTGAGTGGGTGGGTGAGTGAGTGGTGGGATGAGTGGTAGGCGAGTGAGTGGTGGGATGAGTGGTGGGGTGAGCGTGTGCTCGTCACCGGGTTCACGATCAGCGATGTCACAGAGCCCCAGTCGTCCTCAAACTCCAGCCGGAACCTCCCATTGGCCGACGCAGCCCTGCGCTCGTTCAACGCCGGCCTCCGATTGGCCGCTCTGCGTTCCGTCGGCGACGGCTTCCGATTGGTCGATTCCCGGCCGCGCTCCCCCCCGACGCCGGCTCCCCATTGGCCAATGCCACCTGCCGACTCGACTCTGTCTTCCGATTGGCCTGCGCCCGCCTGCGGTCCGACTCTGGCCTCCGATTGACCGAATCTCGTCCACATTCCGCCCACGCCGGCTCCTGATTGGTCGCATCCCGGTCCGACGACTCATCGCTCCCATTGGCCGCCCCTTGTCGCCGGGCGGGCGACGGAGCCCTCCCATTGGCCGCCCCTTGTCGCCGGCGGGCGACGGGCCCTCCCATTGGCCGCCTCTTGTTGTCGCCGGGCGGGCGACGGGCCCTCCCATTGGCCGCCCCTTGTCGCCGGGCGGGCGACAGGGCCCTCCCATTGGCCGCCCCTTGTCGCCGGGCGGGTGACGGGGCTCTCCGATTGGCCGATGCCGGGCCAGGTGGAAGCTCCTCCCCCTCCCCTCCTCCTCGTAGTCGCTGTCCCCGGGGTCCTCGCTGCTCTCCCCGCCCCCTGAGAGACACAGAGAAGGCGTCCAGAGAGCCAACGTCTAAGTGCCTGCAGGGAAAGTTGGAGTTGCGGGCGGCAATTTGGGTGGCATCGGAGGTGATGATTGCCTTGCCTGGCACACAGACGTAACCACGCCAGAGGTCGCAACCGGTACCCGATACCCGTACCCTACCGATACCCGTACCCTACACGATACCCGTACCCTACACGATACCCGTACCCTACCGATACCCGTACCCTACACGATACCGTACCCTACCCGATACCCGTACCCTACACGATACCCGTACCCTACACGATACGCGTACCCTACACGATACCCGTACCCTACCGATACCCGTACCCTACCGATACGCGTACCCTACACGATACCCGTACCCTACCGATACCCGTACCCTACACGATACCCGTACCCTACCGATACCCGTACCCTACCCGATACCCGTACCCTACCGATACCCGTACCCTACCGATACCCGTACCCTACCGATACCCGTACCCTACCCGATACCCGTACCCTACACGATACCCGTACCCTACCCGATACCCGTACCCTACCCGATACCCGTACCCTACACGATACCCGTACCCTACCCGATACCCGTACCCTACACGATACCCGTACCCTACCGATACCCGTACCCTACACGATACCCGTACCCTACCGATACCCGTACCCTACCGATACCCGTACCCTACACGATACCCGTACCCTACCCGTACGATACCCGTACCCTACACGATACCCGTACCCTACCCGATACCCGTACCCTACACGATACCCGTACCCTACCGATACCCGTACCCTACACGATACCCGTACCCTACCCGTACCCTACACGATACCCGTACCCTACCGATACCCGTACCCTACACGATACCCGTACCCTACCGATACCCGTACCCTACCGATACCCGTACCCTACCGATGCCCGATACCCTACACGATACCCGTACCCTACCCGTACCCTACCTGATACCCGTACCCTACCGATACCCGTACCCTACCGTACCCGTACCCTACCCTACCCGTACCCTACCCGATACCCGTACCCTACCGATACCCGTACCCTACCGATACCCGTACCCTACCGATACCCGTACCCTACACGATACCCGTACCCTACCAGATACCCGTACCCTACACGATACCCGTACCCTACACGATACCCGTACCCTACCGATACCCGTACCCTACCCGATACCCGTACCCTACCAGATACCCGTACCCTACCCGATACCCGTACCCTACCCGATACCCGTACCCTACCAGATACCCGTACCCTACCCGATACCCGTACCCTACCCGATACCCGTACCCTACCCGATACCCTACCCTACTTGATACCCGTACCCTACCAGATACTCGTACCCTACTTGATACCCGTACCCTACCCGATACCCGTACCCTACTTGATACCCGTACCCTACCAGATACCCGTACCCTACTTGATACCCGTACCCTACCGATACCCGTACCCTACACGATACCCGTACCCTACCCGATACCCGTACCCTACCCGATACCCGTACCCTACCCGTACCCTACCCGATACCCGTACCCTACCGATACCCGTACCCTACACGATACCCGTACCCTACCCGATACCGTACCCTACACGATACCCGTACCCTACCCGATACCCGTACCCTACACGATACCCGTACCCTACACGATACCCGTACCCTACACGATACCCGTACCCTACACGATACCCGTACCCTACCCGTACCCGTACCCTACACGATACCCGTACCCTACCCGATACCCGTACCCTACACGATACCCGTACCCTACACGATACCCGTGTAGAGCCGTTGAGGACGGCCGGATTTAGACTTGCCGCGGATGGCAAACAAACACAATGGGCGTGGCTACGTCGGTACGCGGGGCAGGTGCTCGCAGCGACGTCCTCGCCGTACGCTGGGATCCCCCACAGCCCCTCCCCTCAGGGGGAGATGTCTATTTAAGGCGGTGAGCCGAAGGGCTCGGGGTCGAGTGTTAAGCTGTAACCAGTGAAGAAAGAAGACCAGCTAGACCGGTCCTGGAACTCCCAGGGATCGCTGTCCTTTTAAGGACCGACCAGGCAAGCCAGCGGCGTAGCCCCCAGAGCCCAGAACCGACGCTCTTCTAAGAGCCGGTCTGGGTACTCGGGTGCCGTAACCTCGGTGTAAGCTAGGTGTGAGCTAGCTGTGAGCCGGGCTGTTGTGTAGCGTAGCTAGACGGGTGAAGGGGCCGATACCCCTTCAGTTACTGTAAGCTTCCGAGTTACGTGCTGGTGTTAATAAACTACGTGTCAAGTCTCCCTGGAACCATACTACACCCGTACCCTACCCGATACCCGGCTTACCCGTACCCGGCCGGGTGGTAGTGGTGGTGTTGGTAGTGGTAGGAGTGGTGGTAGTGGTGGTGTTGGAGTGGTAGTAGTAGTAGTAGTGGTGGTGTTGGTGGTGTTGGCCGGGTACGGGTACCCGTTTGCGACCCTGGTGCAGCCGGTTACGGGTAGCCGGGTAGGCCGTGAGTCACTGGTGAGTCACCGTTTGTCACTCATTTCCCAACGTCTTGTCTCTTCTCACAATTCAAGTTCCTAGAATCAACCCACCCGCGCCTGCAACGTGGCTTCATCCCAGAGGTCGCAATCAGGTACCCGATATCTGTACCCTACCCGTACCCGGCCGGGTACGGGTAGGGTACAGGTACGGCCGGGTACGGGTAGGGGACCGGTGCGGCTGGGTACGGGTACGGGAAGGATACCCGTTTGTGACCTGTACGCATATTTGTACCATCTTGTGACAGGTGCCGTCTATTTCGAGTTGTGAATCCCCAGCGTTTAACAGTGCTGCTATTTTTCGATTTAAAGGTGACTGCAGGGATTCATCTGGTTCTTTCGGTAAAGTACGTAGAAGGTAAATAATAGANAAATAATAAAAATAAAACGTAAAAACAATTTTATATAATACATTTTTTATTAATAA
>WFAB01001540.1:0-2500 GCA_018977245.1 Lethenteron camtschaticum | reverse complement strand
ATGGGGTTGGAGACAGGGGGTGACGTCATGATGGGGTTGGAGACAGGGGGTGACGTCATGATGGGGTTGGAGACAGGGCGTGACGTCATGATGGGGTTGGAGACAGGGCGTGACGTCATGATGAGTGTTGGAGACAGGGCGTGACGTCATGATGGGGTTGGAGACAGGGCGTGACGTCATGATGGGGGTTGGAGACAGGGCGTGACGTCATGATGAGTGTTGGAGACAGGGCGTGACGTCATGATGAGTGTTGGAGACAGGGCGTGACGTCATGATGGGGTTGGAGACAGGGCGTGACGTCATGATGGGGTTGGAGACAGGGCGTGACGTCATGATGGGGGTTGGAGACAGGGCGTGACGTCATGATGGGAGTTGGAGACAGGGCGTGACGTCATGATGGGAGTTGGAGACAGGGCGTGACGTCATGATGGGGTTGGAGACAGGGCGTGACGTCATGATGGGTGTTGGAGACAGGGCGTGACGTCATGATGGGGTTGGAGACAGGGCGTGACGTCATGATGGGGGTTGGAGACAGGGCGTGACGTCATGATGGTGTTGGAGACAGGGCGTGACGTCATTATGGTGGTTGGAGACAGGGCGTGACGTCATGATGGGGGTTGGAGACAGGGCGTGACGTCATGATGGGGGTTGGAGACAGGGCGTGACGTCATATGGTGGTTGGAGACAGGGCGTGACGTCATTATGGTGGTTGGAGACAGGGCGTGACGTCACGATGGGTGTTGGAGACAGGGCGTGACGTCATGATGAGTGTTGGAGACAGGGCGTGACGTCATTATGGTGGTTGGAGACAGGGCGTGACGTCATGATGGGAGTTGGAGACAGGGCGTGACGTCATGATGGGTGTTGGAGACAGGGCGTGACGTCATGATGGGGGTTGGAGACAGGGCGTGACGTCATGATGGGGTTGGAGACAGGGCGTGACGTCATGATGAGTGTTGGAGACAGGACGTGACGTCATGATGGGGGTTGGAGACAGGGCGTGACGTCATGATGGGGGTTGGAGACAGGGCGTGACGTCATGATGGGTATTGGAGACAGGGCGTGACGTCATGATGGAGGGTGGAGACAGGGCGTGACGTCATGATGGAGGTGGAGACAGGGCGTGACGTCATGATGAGTATTGGAGACAGGGCGTGACGTCATGATGGTGGTTGGAGACAGGGCGTGACGTCATGATGAGTATTGGAGACAGGGCGTGACGTCACGATGGGGGTTGGAGACAGGGCGTGACGTCATGATGTGGTTGGAGACAGGGCGTGACGTCATGATGAGGTTGGAGACAGGACGTGACGTCATGATGAGTGTTGGAGACAGGGCGTGACGTCATGATGGGGTTGGAGACAGGGCGTGACGTCATGATGGGTATTGGAGACAGGACGTGACGTCATGATGGAGGGTGGAGACAGGGCGTGACGTCATGATGGAGGGTGGAGACAGGGCGTGACGTCATGATGAGTATTGGAGACAGGGCGTGACGTCATGATGGGGTTGGAGACAGGGCGTGACGTCATGATGAGTATTGGAGACAGGGCGTGACGTCACGATGGGGGTTGGAGACAGGGCGTGACGTCATGATGGGGTTGGAGACAGGGCGTGACGTCATGATGGGGTTGGAGACAGGGCGTGACGTCATGATGGTGGTTGGAGACAGGGCGTGACGTCATGATGGGTTTGGAGACAGGGCGTGACGTCATGATGGTGGTTGGAGACAGGGCGTGACGTCATGATGGGGTTGGAGACAGGGCGTGACGTCATGATGTGGTTGGAGACAGGGCGTGACGTCACGATGGGGTTGGAGACAGGGCGTGACGTCATGATGGTGGTTGGAGACAGGGCGTGACGTCATGATGGGTTGGAGACAGGGCGTGACGTCATGATGGGGGTTGGAGACAGGGCGTGACGTCATGATGGGGTTGGAGACAGGGCGTGACGTCATGATGGTGTTGGAGACAGGGCGTGACGTCATTATGGGGTTGGAGACAGGGCGTGACGTCATGATGGGTGTTGGAGACAGGGCGTGACGTCACGATGGGGTTGGAGACAGGGCGTGACGTCACAGGAGGGTGTTGTAGACAGGACGTGACGTCATGATGGTTGTTGAACACAGGGCGTGACGTCATGATGGTGTTGGAGACAGGACGTGACGTCATGATGGTTGTTGAACACAGGGCGTGACGTCATGATGGGTGTTGGAGACAGGACGTGACGTCACTGGAGATTAAGGGGGTGTGACGTGTCCGGAATGAGGCGTCAACGGAGCGTGACGTCACGGGGGTGGTTTGTCGTCCGGGCCGTGACGTCACGGGGGGGGTATGTGTAAACAGAGCGTGACGTCACCGGCACCAGGTTTAATGTCGACGGCGCGTGACGTCACGATACAGCCCCTCCCCCCGTCACGGACGGACGTCACGTTGCTGCCCCTCCCCCGTCGACGGACGTGACGTCACGTTGCTGCCCCCCCCATCGACGGACGTGACGT
>WFAB01001539.1:65000-145864 GCA_018977245.1 Lethenteron camtschaticum | reverse complement strand
AGACACTGAGAGAGAGAGACACTGAGAGAGAGAGACACTGAGAGAGAGACACTGGGAGAGAGAGAGACACTGAGAGAGAGAGAGNCACTGAGAGAGAGAGACACAGAGAGAGAGAGAGNCTGAGAGAGAGACACAGAGAGACAGAGAGAGAGAGAGAGACAGAGAGAGAGAGACACTGGGAGAGAGAGACACTGAGAGAGAGAGAGAGACACTGAGAGAGAGAGACACTGAGAGAGAAAGAGACACTGAGAGAGAGAGAGACACTGAGAGAGAGACACAGAGAGAGAGACACGGAGAGAGAGAGAGAGACACTGAGAGAGAGAGAGACACTGAGAGAGAGACAGAGAGAGAGACACAGGGAGAGAGAGACACTGAAAGAGAGACACAGACAGAGAGACACTGGTAGAGAGACACTGGTAGAAAGAGATACATGAGTTGAGGAGTGGAGTGCTGACGTCAGGTCACACTCGCCTCGGGAAAATGCCGTCAGGGTAAAGTGACGTCATGCCCCCGGGTATTTGAAGGGAGACCCGTGACGTGGACGGGGTCTTCGCCGAGAGCCAGAAGAGCGAGTGGTAGGGGAGTAGGGAGCTCCGGGATAGAGGGTGGAGAGCCAGGCTAAGGGCTACTTTACCCGGCTGGCCGAGTTGGATGAACCCTGGGTCAGCGCTGTGGGAAGAGCCCGATAGCCTGGAAGGGTGTAGGGAGCTCCCAGTACCTTCCCCTGGGGAGATTAGTTAGTACCAAGTTGTGTTAACCCTTCCCCGAGTTAGGCGTAAGCTCTAAATAAACAGTTTGGCATCAGCCCCTACACGACCGGCTTCAGCGTCCTTTTCTACCACGCAACAACTGGTGTGAGAAGTGGCTTCCGTACGCGCTGAAATGTCAAAATCAGGCGCCAGACGGAAGACCGTGCCTGGCGTACCTCCGGTGGGGGAGGACGAAGCTGCAGCTGGCCTGGCGGAGACCCCAGAGGCGGCCCGGCTGGAGCTGGAAGCGGCGGCAACTGGGGGAGCCGCGGCGCCGCCAGCTGACGCCTGGCGCGTCATGGCAGGCCAACTGGAGCTGCTCCAGCGGCGGTGGCACAGCTCACCGTCGTGCTGGCGGAGGTGGGAGCGCGCACACACGTCGCGGGCGGGGGACGCGCGATCGGCGTGATTTGGCCAACGTCGCGCTTCCCGCCACGACTCCGACTCCCGCCACTTTCGCACTGGCTGCGCCGAAGCAGGGCGCCGCCATTTTTTCCGCGACGCCGCCGGCGGGCGCCATTTTTTCCGCGACGCCGCCGACGGACGCCATTTTTTTTGCGACGCCACCAGCGGCGCCCATGAGCGCCAGCGCTCCGTACATCGCCGCGGATGTCACGGCGGGCTCACCGCAGGGCAGTCCGGAGGAGGCGGCTGTGGCCGCCGACGCTGGTCGGGGGTGGCGCTGCCGTTGCCTGCCGGGCCGCCGGGGCTCCACATTCGGGCGAGGGGGCTGCGGCCGCGTTGACACCGGCGACCGCCGCTGCAGGTGGGTGTGCGTCGGGGCGGGGGGGGGGTGGGTCGGTTCACCTGCGTCGGCTGCCCCTGTCGAGCCGTTTGTGGCTACGGGTGGGGACTGGGCGGACTTCCAGGCCCGCTTCGTGGTGGCCTACCAGTCGGTGCACTGGCCGGAGGAGGAGGCCCTGTTAGCGCTGCCCACATGCTTCGATGCGAGGGCCTTCGACACCTATTCGGGCATTTCTCCAGCGCTAAAGTCCACGCTGGGGTCCGCCTTGCTCGCATGGCTGCGGTCTATGAGCCACCATCTGCGGCGCGACTCAAGTTCGCGGCGCGCCGGCGGAGGAGGGGAGTCTCCTCTGCTTTTCGCTGCTCCCTCCTTGCGCTGGCTCAGGCCGCATACCCGTCGTGAGGGGGCGCATGGACTCTCTGGCGTTGGACAGGCTGCTGGATCTCGCGGGGAGTTAGGAGTCAGTCTGTCCATCGCGGCAGAGTCCGAGATTACATCGTTGGCCGTCGCCCAGAACATTCAAGTTCAACTGGCGCTGCGGCGTCCTCGGGTGATGGCGGCGTGCGCGGGTGCTCCAGCACCGGCGGATGTGGTGGCGGGCCGGGAGGAAGAGGCTCTCGCGGCGGCGGCGACCTACGATCGCCGCGGGGTGGCGGATCTGCTCGCCGAACAGGGGCGGGCGAGCGGCTCCTTCCCGTTCGCAAGTCCGGGGCGGGTCACTTGCTTCCGTTGTGGCAGCTGGGCCACTTCGACAACAACGCCCCGGGGCCTACACCAAGGCCTCTCCTCCCGCAGACGTCCTCCAGCGGCGGACCTCCCGGGCACCAGGAAGTCACGACGCATCCATCGCACGGCCGCTCCCTTCACCTCAGGCATCTCACGGGGTTAGGGTCCATCTTCACGGGCCCATCTCTGGGGGTCCGACTCGGGGTGCGGGAGTGCGGTCGACGACTGGCTGGCCCAGACGGACTCGCCAGTGGCGGGCCCTCGCGCATCGCGTGGTGGCGCTGCTGCCGGCTCCTCGGCCGTGCTGGGGCGCGTGCAGGGGGTCGAGGTACGGATCCTGGTGGATACGGGGGCGTCCGCCACCATGGTGTCCGAGGCCGTTTTTCGATCGCTGCGCGCAGTGTGGGGCGTTGCGGCCGGTTCGGGGGCGTGCGTGCTGCAAACGGTAGCAGCCTGGGTATTTTGGGCCATGTTATTGCATCTGTGGCGATCGGGGAGATCGCGTTGCGGGGACCCGTGTTGGTCTCCAAGGCTTTGGCGGTGCCGTGTCTATTGGGCACGGTTTTTTGGCCAGAATGCCGTCGGATCCTGGTCGACCAGGGGTGCGTTGAAATGCCGTCGGGGAACCGACTGCATTTCCTGCAGTCCCCCTCTGTGGTGGCTCCCTTGGCCGCTAGTGTTCGCGCGCTGACCACAAAATCCGTGACAGTCCCCCNGGGTCACAGATCCTACTTCCCTGAGGCTGCGCGGCCCGCTGATGTTGGAGTCCCCGGACAGGCATCCTCCTGTCTCCCTCCAATTATTTTTCAAGGTTCGACGGCTGGTGGGTGCTTTCACTGCAGTGGCGGCGGGCCGGATCTTTTTTGCAGGTCCTAAATTCGGGGCCCACGCCGATCGCTGTCCCTGTTGGTGCGGTGTTGGCTCATGCCACCCCAGGCCCTCCTCCCGACGTCGGAGGCCGCCGGAGTGGTAGCGGTGTGCTGCCGCGGGAGGGCCGACGCATCGTGGATTGATGCGTTGTGCACCGAAAACACTCGTTGTCCTCCAGGAGCGCCAGGCTCGCGACCTCGTCGTCAGGTTCGCCGATGTGTTCAGCCAGGGTAAATTCGATTTGGGACGTACCACTCTTCTTGAACACCATATTGACGGGCGACTCCGCCCCTATTCGGCTGAATTCACACGCTTTAGCCCAGCGGAAAAAGATCATGTCCGCTCCGCAGTTGATGACATGTTCCACTAGCCCCTGGGGAGCCCCCATCGTGCTAGTCAAGAAACGGACGGGATCTCCGATTCTGCGTCGACTTCCGTAAGTTAAACAAGGTTTCGGTGGCCGATGCGTACCCTTTCCTCGCATGGACGATTCCCTCGACGCCCTCTCGGGTGCGCGGTTCTTTTCACCCTCGATTTGCTTTCGGGCTTCTGGCAGTTGCCACTGGATGAGTCCTCCAAACCCAAGACCGCGTTCCGCACACCCCAGGGCTGTTTAATTCAATCGGCTTCCTATGGGTCTTCATTCGGCCCGGCCACCTTTCAGGCCTCATGGAATTGGTCCTGGCAGGGCTGCAGTGGGAGTCTTGCTTAATTTACTTAGACGTCATCATTTTTGGTCGTACGTTTGACGAACACTTGCTGCGGTTGGAGGCAGTGTTCGCCAAAGTGCGTGCCACGGCTTGAAATTCAAACCCCAGAAATGCCATCTGCTGCAACCATCGGTGAAGTATTTGGGCCACATTGTGAGTGCGTCAGGTGTGGCCACAGATCCGGAAAAGACTGCTTGTGTCAGATGTGGCCGACTCCTACATCTGTCGCTGAGGCGCGTAGCTTTGTGGGCTTCGCATCGTACTATCGCCGGTTCGTCCGGCATTTTGCGACCATTGCGAAGCCACTGCACGCACTCTCTGCCAAAGGACAGACATTTCGCTGAGGGACGAGGAGGAGGCTGCTTTTGCGGCGCTTCGTACGGCCTTGGCGGACGCACCGCCTCTGGGGTACCCGCTTTGTGTTGCACCGGCTTGCCCTCATGTTCGGTTCTTCTAGCAGCTGGTCGGGGTTCGTGTTTTGGGGTCACGAGCGTCGGTCGTCATCAGGGCCGCTCGTGGGGGGGTTGCAGCCGGGTCGGCTAAGTTTTTTTATGGGGGGGGGTGATGTTGAGGAGTGGAGTGCTGACGTCGGGTCACACTCGCCTCGGGGGAATGCCGTCAGGGTAAATTGACGTCATGGCCCCCCCTGGACGGGGTCTTTGCCGAGAGGAGAGGAGTGAGTGGTTAGGAAGTAGGGGGCTCCGGATAGAGGGTGGAGAGCCAGGCTAAGGGGCTACTTTACCCGGCTGGCCGAGTTAGCTGAACCCTCGGTCAGTGCTGTGGGAAGAGCCCGATAGCCTGGTGGGGTGTAGGGAGCTCCCAGTACCCTTCCCCTGGGGAGATTAGTTAGTACCAAGTTGTGTTAACCCTTCCCCGAGTTAGGCGTAAGCCCTGAATAAACAGTTTGGCGTCAGCCCCTACACGACCGGCTTCAGCGTCCTTTTCTACACGCAACACATGGAGAGAGAGAGACACTGCTAGAGAGACACGGAGAGAAACACTGAGAGAGAGACAGAGATGGAGACACTGGGAGACCGAGAGAGACACACACACAGAGAGAGACACTGAGAGAGAGAGACAAAGAGAGAGAGACACACAGAGAGATACGCAGAGAGATATACACACCACTCACCACCCACCACCCCACCACTCACCACTCACCACCCACTACCACCACCCACCACTCACCACTCACCACCCACTCACCACCNACCACCCACCACTCACCACTCACCNCCCACCACTCACCCCCACCACTCACCACCCACTCACCACCCCACCACTCACCACCCACCACTCACCACCCCACNCACCCCCACCACTCACCACCCCACCACTCACCACTCACCACCACCACCCACCACTCACCCCCACCACTCACCACCCACCACTCACCACTCACCACTCTCCACCACCACTCACCACCCACTCACCACCCCACCACTCACCACCCACTCACCACTCACCCTCACCACCCACACTCACCACCCTNACCCTCACCACCCACCCTCACCACCCTCCCCTCACCCGTCACTCACCGGGTCCACCCCACCACTCACCACCNACNACCACCACCACCACCCCACCACTCACCACTCACCACCCTCACCACTCACCACCACTCACCACCCACTCCCACCACTCACCACTCACCACCACCACCCACCACTCACCACCANTCACCACTCACCACCCCCACTCACACCNACCACTCCCACTCACCACTCACCACCACTCACCACCACTCACCACCCACCACTCACTACTCACCACCCACCACTCACCACTCATCACCNACCACCCACCACTCACCACTCACCNCCCACCACTCACCACCACTCACCCCTCACCACCNACCACTCACCACCCACCCCACCCTCACCCTCACCCCCACTCACCGGGTCCACCCCAGCGTCCCGCTCCGTGTTGAGAATCCGCGAACAGATGAGGAAGGAGAAGAGGAGTCGGTGCCTCTCGAAGAGGCCGCGGCAGACGCAGCGATAGAGAGCCAGCGTCAGGTGAGCCACAGTGGCTCCCACACGGAGCTCCACCGAGTCTGAGTGGAGAGAGAGCCAGCGTCAGGTGAGCCACAGTGGCTCCCACACGGAGCTCCACCGAGTCTGAGTGGAGAGAGAGAGCCAGCGTCAGGTGAGCCACAGTGGCTCCCACACGGAGCTCCACCGAGTCTGAGTGGAGAGAGAGCCAGCGTCAGGTGAGCCACAGTGGCTCCCACACGGAGCTCCACCGAGTCTGAGTGGAGAGAGAGCCAGCGTCAGGTGAGCCACAGTGGCTCCCACACGGAGCTCCACCGAGTCTGAGTGGAGAGAGAGCCAGCGTCAGGTGAGCCACAGTGGCTCCCACACGGAGCTCCACCGAGTCTGAGTGTAGAGAGAGCCAGCGTCAGGTGAGCCACAGTGGCTCCCACACGGAGCTCCACCGAGTCTGAGTGGAGAGAGAGCCAGCGTCAGGTGAGCCACAGTGGCTCCCACATGGAGCTCCACCGAGTCTGGGTGGAGGGAGAGAGCACTCAGTCCTCCACCACTCCACCACCACTCCACCACCACTCCACCACCACTCCACCACCACCACCACTCCACCACCACTCTACTTACCAGCCTGTGGTGTGGAGGCGATGGCGCTGCTGAAGATGCCCAGGTACCAGCCGAGCGAGTGCTGGTACATGGACTCGACGGCGGCGAGCGCCGTCGTGCAGAAGAACAGCAGCTGGCCCCGCTGGGCCACGGGCAGGTAGCGGGCACGGGCGCAGTCCAGCTCCAGCTCCGTAGCCTCCGCACGCACCACCTTAGCCTACACACGGGAGAGGGGGGCGGTGGTAGTGGTGGGGGTAGTAGTAGTGGTAGTAGTGGTAGTGGTAAGGGTAGTGGTAGTCGTAGTGGTGGTAGTGGTGGTGGTGGTAGTAGTGGTGGTAGTGGTAGTAGTGGTAGTAGTGGTGGTAGTAGTGGTAGTGGTGGTGTGGTGGTAGTAGTAGTAGTGGTGGTAGTGGTAGTGGTGGTAGTAGTGGTAGTGGTAGGGTATTAGTAGTGGTAGTGGTGGTAGTGGTGGTGGTAGTGGTGGTGGTGGTAGTGGTGGTAGTGGTAGTGGTAGGGGCAGTGGTAGTGGTGGTAGGGGCAGTGGTAGAGGTAGTAGTAATTATAGTTGTAGTAGTAGTGCTGAGCCAGCAAGTATACTGCTGAGCTAGCCACCACAGCACCTGTATCTCTGCGGCCTTGCCCTTGGCGGCGTGCAGCGCGGCGATGAGCTCCACGTCGTCGACGGGGTCCCCCTGGGCGGTGCTCAGCCTGCGCAGGATCTCCTCCTCCAGCCCACGCAGCTCGTGACCCATCGCGGCGCTGGAGGCCGTCAGCTGGGCACGGGCCTCCTCCAGGTCAGGACGCTCCACCGCCACCACGCGGCACAGCAGCTGGTCCTCTAGGCCGCTGGGGGGGGGGGGGGGGTGAGTGGGTGGGTGAGTGAGTGAGTGGGTGAGTGAGTGGGTGGGTGGGTGGGTCAGTGAGTGAGTCAGTGGGTGAGTGAGTGAGTGGATGAGTGGGTGGGTGATTGAGTGGGTGAGTGAGTGAGTGGGAGAGTGGGAGTGGGTGGGTGGGTGAGTGAGTGAGTGAGTGAGTGAGTGGGTGGTGGTGGGTGAGTGAGTGGGTGACGTGAGTGAGTGAGTGAGTGAGTGAGTGTGGTGAGTGAGTGAGTGAGTGGGTGAGTGAGTNGGTGTGGTGGGTGGGTGGGTGGGTGGGTGGGTGGGTGAGGTGAGTGAATGAGTGAGTGAGTGAGTGAGTGAGCGAGTGAGTAAGTGAGTGAGTGAGTGGGTGGGTGAGTGGGTGAGTGAGTGAGTGGTGAGTGAGTGAGTCGGTGAGTGAGTGAGTGAGTGGGAGAGTGGGTGGGTGGAGGGAGAAGAGAGTGGGTGGGTGGGTGAGTGAGTGAGTGGGAGAGTAAGTGAGTGAGTGGGAGAGTGGGAGAGTGGGTGGGTGGAGGGGAGAAGAGAGTGGGTGGGTGGTGAGTGAGTGAGTGGGAGAGTAAGTGAGTGAGTGGGAGAGTGGGAGAGTGAATGGGTGAGTGAGTCGGTGAGCGGGGGTGAGAGTGGAGGGGTGAGGGAGAAGAGAGTGAGTGGGTGGGTGAGTGAGTGAGTGGGTGAGTGAGTGAGTGGAGAGTGGGAGAGTGGGTGGGTGGGTGAGTGAGTGGGTGAGTGAGTGATGGGTGAGTGGGTGGTGGTGGGTGGGTGGGTGGGTGGTGAGTGAGTGGGTGAGTGAATGGGTGAGTGAGTGGTGAGTGAGTGAGTGAGTGGGTGGGTAGTGAGTGAGTGAGTGGGTGAGTGAGTGGGAGAGTGGGAGAGTGGGTGGGTGGGTGGGTGGTGGGTGGGTGGGTGGTGGTGGTGGNTNAGAGTGAGTGAGTGAGTGTGNTGTGAATGGGTGNAGTGGTGGCTTATTTACTGAGTGAGTGGNTGAGTGAGTGAGTGAGTGAGTGAGTGAGAGAGTGGGTGGGTGGAGGGGAGAAGAGAGTGGGTGGGTGGGTGAGTGAGTGAGTGGGAGAGTAAGTGAGTGAGTGGGAGAGTGGGAGAGTGAATGGGTGAGTGAGTGGGTGAGCGGGGGTGAGAGTGGAGGGNTGAGGGGAGAAGAGAGTGAGTGGGTGGGTGAGTGAGTGAGTGGGTGAGTGAGTGAGTGAGTGGGAGAGTGAGTGGGTGGGTGGGTGAGTGAGTGGGTGAGTGAGTGAGTGGGTGGGTGGGTGAGTGAGTGAGTGAGTNAGTGAGTGAGTGGGTGAGTGAGTGAGTGGGTGGNTGGGTGAGTGAGTGAGTGAGTGGGTGAGTGAGTGGAGAGTGGAGAGTGGGTGGGTGGGTGGGTGGTGGGTGAGTGAGTGAGTGGGTNAGTGAGTAAGTGAGTGGTGAATGAGTGGNTNANTGGGTAAGCGAGCGAGGCTGAGCGGTGAGTGAGTGAGTGGGAGTGGTGGGTNAGTGAGTGAGTGAGTGGTGAGTGAGTGGGTGAGTGAGTGGGAGAGTGGGTGGGTGAGGGGAGAGAGAGTGGGTGGGTGGTGAGTGAGTGAGTGGGAGAGTAAGTGAGTGATTGGGAGAGTGGAGAGTGAATAGGTGGGTGAGTGGGTGAGCGGGAGTGAGGGTGGAGGGGTGAGGGGAGAAGAGAGTGGGTGGGTGGGTGGGTGAGTGAGTGGGTGAGTGGTGAGTGGGTGAGTGAGTGAGTGAGTGTGTCTGTGTGTGTGTGTGTGTCTGTGTGTGTGTGTGTCTGTGTGTGTCTGTGTGTGTGTCTGTGCGTGTGTCTGTGTGTGTCTGTGTGTGTGTCTGTGCGTGTGTCTGTGCGTGTGCGTCACCTGGGTGAGAGGGTGAAGTTAAGCAGGGTGACCTTGGCCGCGACCTCGTCGCTGTAGTGCGGGTTGGGCAGGGCGGTGCACAGGAAGAGTCTGAAGTGGTCGTGGTGAGGCACCAGCGCGTCGCCCACACGGATCACCACGCCACCACCCGGCAGCGAGAACGTCTGCACACGCAGAGACACGCAGAGACACACGCAGAGACATGCAGAGACACGCAGAGACACGCAGAGACACAGAGACACGCAGAGACACGCAGAGACATGCAGAGACACGGATACACAACGACACGCAGAGACACAGGGACACGCAGAGACACAGGGACACGCAGAGACATGCACACACACAGACATGCAGGGACACGCAGAGACACAGAGACACGGATACACAACGACACGCAGAGACACGCAGAGACACGCAGATACACGGATACACAACGACACGCAGAGACACGCACATGCAGAGACACGCAGAGACACGGATACGCAGAGACACGCAGGGATACACAGATATACAGATACACAGAGACACGCACACGCAGAGACACGGACACACAGAGAAATGCATGCACAGAGACACGGAGAGACAAAGACACGGATACCCAGAAACACAGAGACATGCAGAGACACAGAGTGTGAGTCAGTGCTAGTCAGTGCTAGTTAGTGATGGTGTTAGTTAGTGATAGTGGTAGACAGTGCTAGTTAGTGATAGTTATAGTGCTAGTTGGTGCTAGTTAGTGCTAGTTAGTGCTAGTTAGTGTACTAGTTAGTAGTGCTAGTTAGTTATTGCTAGTTAGCGCTAGTTATAGTGCTAGTTATAGTGCTAGTTAGTGCTAGTGTTAGTGATAGTTAGTGCTAGTGTTAGTGCTGGTTATAGTGCTAGTGTTAGTGCTGGTTATAGTGCTAGTGTTAGTGCTGGTTATAGTGCTAGTGTTAGTGCTAGTTGGTGATAGTTACCTGTCTGAGTAGGATGGGGTCTAGGGCAGGGTCCAGCTGCTCCCCCACGTGATCCACCAGGCAGGGCTTGCCGAAGCGAACCGCCGTCTCGACGCTGCGCAGGAAGTCGCGGTCAGACAACTTGAGCACCACGAGGCCCTGGTCACTCTCCTGGTGGGACACACACACAGACACACACACAGATACACAGATAGAGAGAGAGAGAGAGNCAGAGAGAGATAGAGAGACACAGAGAGAGACACAGAGACAGAGAGAGACACTGAGAGAGAAAGAGACACAGAGAGAGACACAGAGACACACACACAGACACAGAGATAGAGAGAGACACAGAGACACACACAGACACAGAGATAGAGAGAGAGACAGACAGAGACAGAGAGAGACACAGAGACACACAGATAGAGAGAGACACAGAGAGAGAGACACAGAGATAGAGAGACAGAGAGACAGAGAGAGAGAAGAGAGATACAGAGACACAGAGAGAGACACAGAGAGACAGAGACACAGAGAGAGACACGAAGAGGATCGCTGTCTCCACGCTGCGCAGGAAGTCTCGATCAGACAACTTGAGCACCACGAGACCCTGGTCACTCTCCTGGTGAGAGACACACACAGACACACACAGATAGAGACACAGAGAGAGAGAGATATAGAGAGAGACAGAGAGAAACAGATACAGAGAGACAGAGAGACACAGCGATAGACACAAAGACATAGAGAGACAGGGACAAACAGAGAGCTACAGAGAGACAGAGAGAGACACACAGAGAGAGATAGCGAGCGAGAGACAGAGATACAGAGAGAGACACGCAGAGACAGAGAGACAGATACAGAGAGACACAGCGATAGACACAAAGACACAGAGAGACAGAGAGAGACACACAGAGAGACACACAGAGAGAGACAGCGAGCGAGAGACAGAGAGACAGAGAGAGACACAGAGTAGTGGTTGTCTTAGTGGTGGTGGCTGTCGTGGCTGCAGTTGTGGTTATCGTGGTGGTGGTTGTGGTGGTTGTGGTGGTGGTGGCTGTGGTGGTTGTGGTGGTAGTGGTTGCGGTGGTTGTAGTTGTGGTTGTGGTGGTGGTTGTGGTGGTGGCAGTGCCATGGTGGGAGGGCAAATTGCGATAGGCCATTCCCCTCATGGCGGCTGTAGCCACCACAGCGACCAAAGGGGGCTCTGGACGGGTGCGAGCAGCTGGTAACCCCTCCACCTTCAACTAATTACCGCTAAACCGAGAAAAAAACATTCGAAATAAGCTTGTGCCAGAGGCTCCAGGGGACAGGCGTCTATGACGTCTCCTGGCTAAACCCCATTGGGCTGAACCAGGAGACTGAATCCTGACCCTCGGGTTCCTCCAGAAACAAGAAAAAGCCACTTCGTGTGGCCACGTGGAATGTTCGAACGCTCACTGCGGAGGAGAGGCTGCCACTCCTCTGTCGGAGCTGGACCGGTACCACCTGGATCTCTGTGGTATTCAGGAGGTCCGGTGGACCGGCTCTGGCTCCTGCCACCATGAGGGTGGACAGCCTCTACTCGGGGCAGGAGACTGCCAAACCACAGGGAGGATGCCCTGGTGGTCGTCCTGTCCAAGAAGGGGGACCGCACAGACTGTAACAACTACAGGGGCATCTCACTCCTTAGTGTGCCGGGTAAGATCCTGGCAAGGATTATTCAACATCGCCTTGCCAAGCACGCTGAGGAGAGGCTTGCGGAGCCCCAATGCTGTTTCAGGAAAGGGCGATCCTGCACAGATGCCATATTTTCTGTCCGTCTGCTACAGAAGAGGTGTAGAGAATTCCAACAAGACCTACATCTCAGCTTTATTGACCTGGTCAAGGCCTATGATACCATCAGTAGGCCTGGGCTCTGGGTTGTTCTTCGTGCTTTCGGAGTGCCTGACCCTCTGCTCACGATCATTAAGAACCTTCATGATGGTGAGCGGGCGCGGGTAAAACTACGTGGCCGGGCATCAGAGGCATTCCCTGTTCACCTTGGGGTGCGACAAGGATGTCCTCTGGCTCCCACATTATTTAACATCTTTTCGACCACGTAGTTCGTGAAGCTTTCGATGGCTGTACCGGAGGAATTTCCATCTGGTACAGATACAATGGGAGGTTGATCGATGCCCGGTGCGGTCAAGGGATGGCTCCCTATTGGTCAACCATGTTATGTATGCCGATGATCTGGTAATCGCTGCTCACTCAGAGGAGAAGTTGGAGGCACAGCTGCTGAACCTGGAGCTTGCCACTAAGAGGTGGGTCCTTACCATCAACCCCACCAAAACTAAGCACCTACCTGCCTGGGTATTTTGTACCACCAGACACTCCACCTCCACAACTCCAAATTGGTGATGAGGCAGTTGTGGAGAGAGTGGAGAGTTTCCCATATCTGGGCAGTGTGCTCATGACCAGCTCCGGTTTGACAGCAGATGTCTCACTCCGAATCAGTCGAGCGGATTTATCTTTTCATCAGTTGCGTAACGCTGTGTGGAAGTTACCTGGTCTGTCGCTTATTCCCTCCCTTCTCTACGCTTGCAAAACGTGAATCCCCCTAATGGAACATCTTCCCTGGCCTGCCTACGATCCATCCTGGGTTTAACCAGGATGGGTTGTGTGAGGAGTTCACAAATCCTTGAAAGATCTGAATAAAGTCCCATCGGTGAGCTCCTCCGGCAGGCAAGGCTGTGTTGGCTGGGTCATATAGCCCGCATGCCAGCCACCGCATGCCTAAACAGCTTTTGTTTGGCCGATAGAGGGTGCTAAATGGGCACGGCACGGGCTGGAGAAGAGATGGAGTGATGTGGTACAGGAGGATGTGGAGCTGAGTGGACTTGCCAATGACTGGTACCAGCGGTGTCAAGATCGGCCTCTGTGGAGGAGGCTCGTGAAGGACGCTACTGGGCAGTTGGAGGCAGTCGCCCTCCAACAACAATGGAGGGCGAAGGAGCGATGCTCACAACAACGAGCGGAGCGCCGGGTGGCTAAGCACAGCAAGTTGGCACAGGTGGTGCATCAGCCAGTCGTCNAGTCATCTCAGTCAGTCGACCGTGGACATGCTGGGTCTGCCCCGTGACCTCCTGCCGGCGGGCTTTCACACTTCACGTGGCCTCAAGGTGCACTTGGCCTGGCACAAGCGTCGTGGTGATGTCACCCCCACTTAGTGGCGAATGGCGGTTGTTGGTGTTGTTGTTGATTGTGGTGGTGGTGGTTGTGATTGTGGTGGTTGTGATTGTGGTGGTAGTTGTGGTGGTGGTGGTTGCGGTTGCGGTGGTGGTTGTGGTGGTGGTTGTGGTGGTGGTGGTTGTGGTGGTGGTTGTGGTGGTTGTGATTGTGATGGTGGTTGTGGTGATGGTTGTGGTGGTAGTTGTGGTGGTGGTTGCGGTGGTGGTGGTTGTGGTGGTGGTGGTGGTTGTGGTGGTGGTTGTGGTTGTGCTCTCACCTTGTTCTTGATCCAGCGGTTGGCCTGACCCTGCGGGTCGATGAAGAGCGGCCAGCGACGAGAGTGCTGCACAATCACCGAGTTCTCTACGGAGAGCTGGTCACGTGGTAACCCAGACATCTACATAGTGAGATACACAGAGACACACACATAGTGAGATAGAGAGACACACACAGAGACACATACATAGTGAGATAGAGAGACACAGAGACAGAGAGACACAGAGAGATAGACAGACAGAGAGCTGGTCACGCGGTAACCCCGACATCTACAGACACACACACAGAGACCACACATAGGGAGATAGAGAGATAGACGGAGCGGAGGGAGGGTGGAGAGTGCAGTGGAGTGGGCAGTCGAGGCACCTGTGCAGAGCGGATGTTGATTTGGTCTCCCAGCAGAGTGACGAAGCTGCAGTTGGGCTGTGCGGCACTCCCAGATCCGTCATCATGGCCAGCCACTCTGCCGTGAGAGATGCCCGGTACTCTGCCTGTGAAGAGATATACAGAGAGAGAGAGACAGAGACAGAGAGACAGAGAGACACAGAGAGACAGAGAGACAGTGAGAGAGACAGTGAGAGAGATAGACAGAGAGACAGAGAGACACAGAGAGACACAGAGAGAGACACAGTGAGAGAGATAGACAGCCACTCGGCCGTGAGAGATGCCCGGTACTCTGCCTGTGAGAGAGATAGACAGAGAGAGAGACAGTGAGAGACATTGAGAGAGATAGACAGAGAGAGAGAGACAGAGAGACACANGAGGAGAGAGACAGAGAGACACAGTGAGAGAGATATACAGGGAGAGAGACAAAGAGAGAGACAGAGAGAGACATTAGACAGAGAGACAGAGGATATACGAGAGAGACAGAGAGACAGAGAGAAAAACAGAGAGACAGAGAGAGACACAGAGAGAGACAGTGAAAGAGATATACAGAGAGAGAGAGAGACAGAGAGACAGAGAGACACAGCGAGAGAGACAGTGAGAGAGATATACAGCGAGACAGAGAGAGACACAGAGACAGAGAGACACAGAGAGACAGAGAGAGACATTGAGAGAGACACACACAGAGACAGAGAGAGAGAAAGACAGAGAGACAGAAAAAGAGACACAGAAAAGGGACAGAGAAATAACCACGCTCTCTCTCTCTCTGTCCCTCTTCATGTCTCTCTCTATCTCACTCTCTCTCCATCTGTCTCTCTCACTGCATGCTGGGAAGAGGGTGTATCTCCCATGCTCCAAGCATTCCATTACCGGCTAGTGAGGGCCTAGTTTTCATCTGCATCCTAGCTAGAGGCCGACCGAAACTGAATTTCTGGTTTCAGCCGAAATTATTCATTTATGTATAATGCCACGCCATGCTACGATAGAGGTTCCTCTCTCGCTCCTCACTCTCCAACAACACGGACTGTTCTGCTTCCCGCCACCAGAGATCAAGGTGGAAGATGTGATGACCGCCGCTGGACAGCGTGTGTGGAAAACAAACGTAATCGCATGAACCGTGGCGATGTGCTCATCCTCACCAATGTGGAGATGGTGGTGAGTGTCATCGCCATGGGGCTGACCTTCCAGGGGACATATTTGTGCAATGCACCACGTCTCTCTCCTCCCCCGCGCAAAAAGTGCTCATCTCCATTCCTCAAAACTGCCGACCCACAACGAGACCCTGAGCGGTTCGGCAAAGCTGTGTCTCGCATCACCATGCTGCCCGTGCGCTCACGGGCCCAGCACTGGCACGCGGCTTGTCGTTTCAGCGACAAACCTTTATGATCTTCTTGGTTCTTTCGGTAAAGTCACGTAGAAGGGAAGTAATAAAATAATAAAATAAAAACATGATAAAACATTATTTTATTATGTTTTATTTTTATATTAAAATATAATTTTATTATGTTTTATTTTTATTATTTTATTATTTCCCTTCTACGTGACTAAAATAATAAAAATAAAACATAATAAAATATCATTTATTATGTTTAATTATTAAAATATTATTCTATTATGTTTTAATTTTATTATTGTATTACTTCCCTTCTACGTGACTTTGCCAAAAGAACCAAGAAGATGAATCCCTGCAGTCACGAAAGCTTTAAATCGAAATTTAAACCTTTATGACTTTAAACGCCAACAGCACGGAACTCAACGTTGATGTTTAAGTGCACGCGCCCACCGCGTTGCCGCGCTGCTACGTGTGCGGTGGCTTCGGCCATGCCCGGGCAAACTGCACAGGCAAACCTAAAGGGAAAAATACGCAGCCTGCACCAAACGTCACGCAGCAGCAGCAGCAGCGCCAGCAGCTACTGCAGCAGCCTCAGCAGTGCCGGCAGAGGCTGCAGCTGCAGCAGCAGCAGGAGCAACAGCAGCGCCAGCAGCTCCGCAGCAGCCTCAGCAGTGCCGGCAGAGGCTGCAGCTGCAGCAGCAGCAGGAGCAACAGCAGCGCCAGCAGCTTCCGCAGCAGCCTCAGCAGAGCCGGCAGAAGCAGCAACTGCAGCAGCAGCAGCGTTAACCTGCTTGAGGACAGTAAAATCGTTCCCTCCGGGTTTTCCGGTCGCCACCTTGTCTCTGCGCTGCTGCGATTCCCACGCTGGAGACTCAACGTGCAGCTGCTTGAGGACGGCGATTTCAAGGAAACCTTCAAAGCCTTTTGGGCTCAATGGCCGCCTGCCAAAAGCCGTTTCAGCTCCCACCAGCTATGGTGGGACAACCCAAAGATGCAGGTCACAGGGCTCTCTGTCAGCAGTTCACGAGGCAGCATGCCGCGCCAAGAACGAGTTGAGGCACCAACAGAACGAGCTGCTGGCGCTAGAGGCGGAGCTGAGCTCATCCCACGGCACGCACAGGGAGAGACGCTACTGGAGAAGCAGCGGCTTTCAGGTCCATCACGGACGAGCAGACACATCGTGCTTTGTGTGCAGAGAGATGCAGCACCTGTCGCAGATGGACTCTTCTTTCGCTTAAACAAAACACCGGCCAACACCACTAAACTTTCAGTTTGCGAACCCCGGATGGACAAACGGCCACATCTGAGAGAGGCAGACCGCCAGAGATTTCTATTCGCAACTTTTCGCCGCCGAAGTCTGTCCAGGAGCTACTGGACGGGGGACCTACTTCAGGAATCCCGAACGGATCGCTGGACAGCCCCGTCACCCAGCAAGAGCTCCACACGCCGTAATAAGGGACTTCGCCGACACACTGCTGGGTCTCCGTCTCTCTTTATTCCCGTTGACGCTCGTGCTCCGCTGGTCCCGACACCGGACTGGCTGCTCCTCGCGCGTGCCCCGCATGCGCTCTCCCATCAGTCGCTCCGCTCCCCCGCTCCCGCACACCGCTGGCCGACGGTGTGCTCGAAGCTCCTCCAGCCACGTGGCTAATGGCGCGGATCCCTCCGGCCACCCAACGTGGTCCAGCTTCGTGACTCCACCAACTACCCCGGAGCCCTTCCGGGATCCCACCTATATTCCCTTTACCACGTGACCCTGTCTCCTCCCTCTCACCACGCTCTTCACCGAACCTTCCAGATCCGGCCTCCGCATAGCGCCTTGCTGGCTCCGCCTTTAGTTCCGCCCCTGCTCACCTCGCATCCGATTGGACTCGAGGTGAGCGGCGGACCTTCACATACGCCTCCATACTGGGCCCCCCCCCAATACCCTGGGCCGTATGATTGGCCCAGAGCCGAGCAGCGAACCCCTCTCATGCTCGTATACACCGCTGTGGAAGGGCTCGCAGCTGGTAAAGACCCAGGGATTGACGGCCTGCCGGCCGGAGAGCCTGCAGAAGGGGGAACTCCCACAGAGCTGCAGGAGAGCGGTGGTCTCCCTGCTACCTAAGAAGGGACCTGCGCCTCTTCGAGAACTGGCGACCCGTGTCCCTCTTGTGCGCCGACGACAAAATCTTCTCCAAGGTGCTGGCAAACCGCCTCAAGACGGCGCTGGGTCAGCTGATCCTGCCGGAACAGTCCTAGTGCATTCCAGGCCGGTGCATATACGACAACATGCCCTGAAGAGCACTCCAAACACGGCGCTCTACACGTGCCATGTCAAGGCGCTGCATTCCCGGACCTGGCTGACCTACCGGACACAAAGTGGAAAGAAAATGTATTTCCCCTCATTGTGGCCGCTCCCCAGTGGAAACAAACGTACAAGTCCCCCGTAGCCAAACGCTGCGGTGACCTCCAGTGGAGGTTGGCACACTGCACGTTGCCATCGGCCGTGTGGCT
The DNA here is from genome assembly GCA_018977245.1 of Lethenteron camtschaticum. Taxonomy (NCBI): domain Eukaryota; kingdom Metazoa; phylum Chordata; class Hyperoartia; order Petromyzontiformes; family Petromyzontidae; genus Lethenteron; species Lethenteron camtschaticum. Next base: position 128,135 of record WFAB01001539.1, on the reverse strand, counting down.
CAGCCGAATTTCGCCAGGGTAACAGACTTGTGCATTTCCGCGGTGCCAGGGAGGATCTGCCCCACCAGTACTTACACTGCCAGCGGCTCAAACCCAATGTTCCTCCTGTTGAGGAACATCTTCAGGAAACTGGGGTACCCTTCTACAACAGCAGCAGCTTCGTATATGGGGTGCTGCCTTACCTGGCTAACAAGCACCGTGACCTCGCCAACTTTGCCTGTGCTCAAGCGAAGATGGCGGTGTACAGAACGAGGAGGAAGATGCTGCAAGGTGACACTGACGGCTGCTCTGTGGAGCTTCCAGTGATCAGGGGCCTGCTTAAGGCACGGCTCCGGCTGGAGCACGCCATGTACCACACACATGTCGGTGATGTGCAGCGCGTCTTCTTCGAACGCTGGGGATCCGGACAAGCCCCTCTCTGTAGCAGCGTGGACGGCACCCTCATGTTCACCTTCTGAAACGCTCGCTCGTCACCGTGGTGTGCGCCATGACCACCACAACCACATGACTTTTCTTTTGTATTGTGCGCGGTGCTTTCAGCGCCACAGCGCGTGGATTTGTAGTGTTTGTTTTCTTTTGTTTGCTGGTGACTTTGTGTATTTCATATTGAAATCGCCTCCAGTGCTTTTGCTGCTGGCGGCAATAAAAGTTGTTTAAAAGTCTGTCCGTGTCTCTCTATCTCTCTTTCTCTCACTCTATCTCACCTTATCTCTCTCTACACTTCTCTCTCTCTGCCTCTCTCTCTGCCTCTCTCTGTATTTCTCTGCCTCTCTGTGTGCGTGTCTCTCTCTCTGCCTCTCTCTGTGTGTGTCTCTCTCACTATCTCTCTCTACCTCTCTCTCTCTGCGTCTCTCTGTGTGCGAGTCTCTCTCTCCCACTGACCGTGAAGGGCCCAGGTAGGTGACGAATCCCGCGGCCAGCAGAGCGTCCCCACCACGTGGCTGAGGGCGCAGTCCAAGTCCTTGATGGCGCCGCTCCAGCGGACCCTCTCATCCGCTAGGCCGCCAATCAGCTGCACCAGCACGGACAGGGTGGGTGGGTAGGTAGGTGGGTGGGTGAGTGGGTGGGTAGGTGGGTGAGTGGGTGAGTGGGGGGTGAGTGGGTGGGTGAGTGGGTGAGTGAGTGGGTGGGTGGGTGGGTAGGTGGGTGAGTGGGTGGGTGGGTGGGTGAGTGGGTGGGTGAGTGAGTGGGTGGGTGGGTGAGTGGGTGAGTGAGTGGGTGGGTGAGGTGGGTGGGTGGGTGAGTGAGTGAGTGAGTGAGTGGGTGGGTGAGTGAGTGAGTGGGTGGGTGGGTGAGTGGGTGGGTGAATGGGTGGGTGGGTAAGTGGGTGGTGGGTGAGTGGTGGGTGGGGGTGAGGAAGTGAGTGATTAAGTGGGTGCGTGAGTGAGGTGAGTGAGTGAGTTGGGTGAATGAGGTGGGTGGGGGGTGAGTGAGAGGGTGAGTGGGTAGGTGGGGGGGGGTAAGTGAGTAAGTGGTTGAGTGAGTGAGCTGGTGGGACAGGGACTGTCCTCTCTACTTACCCTTCACCCCACACGTCTCCTGCGTCTCACACACGATGACAACCACGACCATGTCAATGCTACAACCCCGCCCCTCCCTCTGCCACCCCTCCTCCACCCCCCCCCATCGCTCCTCCTCCCCTCCACCCCTCTTCCCGCTCCCCCCNTCCTGCCCCCTCGTCCCCCCCCTCCTCCTCCCGCTCCTCCTCGCCCCTCCCCCCTCCCCCCGCTCCTCCTCCCCTCCTCCCCTCCACTCCTCCCCCACTCCCTCCCCCACTCCTCCCCCACTCCCTCCCCACTCCCCCCCCCCACTCCCTCCCCCACTCCCTCCCCCTCCCCTCTCCCCCTCCCCCCCACTCCCTCCCTCCCCCNACTCCCCCTCCCCCCGCCCTCCTCCCTCCTCCCCCTCCACTCCCTCCCCCACTCCCTCCCCCACTCCCTCCCCCTCCCCCTCTCCCCCTCCCCCCCACTCCCCTCCCCTCCCCCTCCCCCCACTCCCCCTCCCCCCCACTCCCCTCCCTCCCCTACCTGAGCTGCTCTCTCCAGACGCCCCTCACGCTGCGCGCACCGCTCCTGCAGCAGTTCCCCCTCCCCCCACTCCCTCCCCCCCCCTCCCCACTCCCCCTCCCCTCCTACCTGAGCCGCCCTCTCCAGACGCCCCTCACACTGCGCGCTCCGCTCCTGCAGCAGCTCTCTCCGCCCGATGGCCTCGCGGTGTCTGAGCTGCAGCTGCTCCACACCCAACTCCACCTGCTGCAGCTGCAGCTGGGCGCCGGCCAGCGCCGCCTGCGACACCGCCAGTTCCTCCAGAGCTGTGCGGCGAGCCTCCTGGGGGGGGGGGGGTGAGTCAGTGAGTCTGTGGTGTGTGTGGTGAGTCTGTGTGTGTGTGGTGAGTCTGTGTGGTGAGTCTGGTGTGAGTGGTGAGTCTGTGTGGTGAGTGGTGGTGGTGAGTGGTNTGAGGACAGTGTGTNGTGAGTGTGTGTGGTGAGTGTGTGGTGATTTTGTGTGTGGTTAGTCTGTGTGCGTGTGCGTGCGGGCGTTACCCGTTTGGGCAGGACGGCGCGCGCCACGTGGTGGTACTGGTGCATGTGTGTCTGTGCATGTGTGTGTGTGCATGTGTGTCTGTGCGTGCGTGTGCGTGCGTGTCTGTGCGTGCGTGTCTGTGCGTGCGCGTGCGAGCGAGCGCGTGCGCGTGCGTGTATGTCTGTGCGTGTGTGTCTGTGTGCGTGTGCGCGTGTGCGTGTGCGTGTCTGTCTGCGTGCGTGTGTGTCTGTGTGTGCGTGTCCGTGCATGCGTTACCCGCTTGGGCAGGACTGCGCGTGCCACGTGGTGGTAGAGGTGCATGGCGCGCACCCACAGGCACAGAGTGGTGCACGCCTTGGAGACGCGCTCGATGGCCGCCGGCTGGAAGTCCTCCATGTCGATGTAGGGCTGCACCTGGCGGATCACCGCCTCGGGGATGTTGTCCTGAGAGAGGGGGGGGGGGAGGGTCTGGGTGTAGGTGTCTGGGTGTAGGTGTCTGGGTGTAGGGGTCTGGGTGTAGGGGTCTCTCTCCCATAACTCTCCAATCATCCCATCCTCCACATTCTCTCCCTCATTCCACCTCCCCCTCCACCCCCCTCCCCCACCTTGTCGTAGGTGAGCAGGCTCTCTATGAAGCGTCCCGGCTCCTGCAGGAGCCCCCGTCCGCCCTCCCAGTAGTCGTCGATGCGCGTGCCTCCCGGCTTGTCGCTGGCCACCTTCTTGGGCTTGACGCCCTCATGATGCACACTGCCTCCATCACCAGGCGCACGCCAGGCGGGGGGCGCTGCATCGCCCGCACCTGGTGAGGGGGCAGGCCGAGAGGGGCAGAGACACAGACAGAGACACAGAGAGACAGGCAGAGAGAGGACAGAGACACAGGCAGAGAGACAGACAGAGAGACACAGAGAGACAGAGACACAGAGACAGGCAGAGAGAAGAGACACAGAGAGACAGACAGAGAGAGACACAGAGAGAGACACAGAGAGAGACACAGAGACAGAGACACAGAGACAGAGACACAGAGAGAGAGAGACAGAGACACACAGAGACACAGACAGAGACACACAGAGAGACAGAGACACAGAGAGACAGAGACACAGAGACACAGAGAGAGAGAGAGAGAAACAAGACACAGACAGAGACACAGACAGAGAGACAGACACAGAGAGAGACACAGAGAGAGGGACAGAGACACAGAGAGACAGAGAGAGATAGAGACACAGACAGAGACAAGACACAGACAGAGAGACAGAGACACAGGGAGAGAGAGACAGAGACAGAGAGACACAGAGACACAGACAGAGACACAGGCAGAAGAGACAGAGACACAGAGACACAGAGAGAGACACGAGAGACACAGAGACAAGAGAGAGAGACACAGAGAGACAGAGATGAAGAGAGAGACGGAGCCAGAGAGAGAAAGACAGAGAGAGAGACGGAGAGTGAGCGTGTGGGTGAGCAAGTGGGAGAGTGAGTGAGGGTTTGGGTGAGCGTGTGGGTGAGCGAGTGGGAGAGTGAGTGAGGGTTTGGGTGAGCGTGCGGGTGAGCGTGTGGGTGAGCAAGTGGGAGAGTGAGGGTTTGGGTGAGCGTGCGGGTGAGCGTGCGGGTGAGCGTGTGGGTGAGCGAGTGGGAGAGTGAGTGAGGGTTTTGGTGAGCGTGCGGGTGAGCGTGTGGGTGAGCAAGTGAGCGTGTGGGTGAGTGAGCGTGTTGAGTGAGCGTGTGAGCGTGTGGGTGAGTGGGTGAGCGTGCGGGTGAGTGGGTGAGCGTGTGGGTGAGTGAGTGAGCGTGTGGATGAGTGGGTGAGCGTGTGGGTGAGCGTGTGGGTGAGCGTGAATGTGTGTGTGGGTGAGCGTGTGGGTGAGCGTGTGAGCGTGTGAGTGAGTGAGCGTGTGTATGAGCGTGTGGGTGAGCGTGTGGGTGAGCATGTGGGTGAGCGTGTGGNTGAGCGTGTGGGTGAGTGAGCGTGTGGGTGAGTGAGTGGGTGAGTGAGTGTGTGGTGAGTGTGTGGGTGAGTGAGTGAGCGTGTGGGTGCGCGTGTGGGTGAGCGTGTGGTGAGCGTGTGGGTGAGTGTGTGGGTGAGCGTGTGATGGTGGGTGAGTGAGTGAGCGTGTGGGTGAGTGGGTNAGCGTGTGGGTGAGCGTGTGGTGAGCATGTGAGTGAACGTGTGGGTGAGTGAGTGAGCGTGTGGGTGAGTGAGTGGGTGAGTGAGTGGGTGAGCGTGTGGGTGAGTGTGTGGGTGAGTTGTGAGTGGGTCAGTNGTGGGCGTGTGAGCGTTTGAGCGTGGATGGGTGAGTGGGTGAGCGAGTGGGTNAGCGTGTGAGTGAGCATGTGGGTGAGCGTGTGGGTGAGCGTGGAGCGTGTGTGTGAGTGGTGAGCGTGTGGGTGAGCGAGTGGGTGAGCGAGTGAGTGAGCGTGTGGGTGAGTGGGTGAGTGTGAGCGTGTGGAGTGGGTGAGCGTGTGGGTGAGTGTGGTGAGCGTNTGGGTGAGCGTGTGCCACCCACCTCCGTCACGTCGTTCTTGTTCAGCGCCTTGAGACTGCCGAGCGCCGCCTCCAGCGCGGGCAGGGCCTGCGCGAGGTCCCGCTCCGCACCGTCGGCCATCTCCTGCGCCAGCGCCGCACTGGCACTGGCCTTGCGCTGCTCCTCACTCACGGAGCGGCGAGTCTCCTCGGCCAGGGCCACCTCCGCCTGTAACACACACGCACACACACGCACAGACACACGCACAGACACACACACAGACACACACACAGACACACACGCACATACACACAGACACACACGCACACACAGACAAACACACACACAGACACACACACACACACGCAGACACGCAGACACGCACACACACACACACACGCAGACACAGACACACAGACACACACACGCACAGACACACACGCAGACACACACACAGACACACACACAGACACACACACACNGACACACGGACACACACACAGACACACACAGAGAGACACACACACACAGACAAACACACACACGGACACACACACAGACACACACAGAGAGACACACACACCGACACACACAGACACAATGACACACACACAGACACACACACACACGCACAGACACACACATACAGACACATAAAGATAAAGATCCCCGTATAGCCTTAACAGACTGTAGGGGCAAGTGCTGTTAGCGAGCACCTATGAAGGCCGCAACGGTACACGAGGGGGTGGGTGGCCAGCACCACGCCCGACCGCCTTTGTCACCCCAGTGGTGATGTTTACACACCACACCAGGTACTCATTTGAGGCTGAGTCGACCTAGGGAGGCCCAGGACCGGTTCAGAAAATCGTCACCGGTGTTGGCCGTGAGCGAGAATCGAACCCGGGTCGCCAGGCCTGTAGTGCAGCGTAGCGCTAACCGCTGCACCACCGCTCCTCAGGTGACTGGCCATGTGTCCGGACAAGGCTGAACAGGCCCATCCGTGACCTGCAGCACTTTGCAGAGTGTGGACTAAGCGATGGCCCATCCTGGCGCTCTGTCTCTGTGGCACGGTTCTCAGCGGCGCGCTCTTTGCAACTCTCTTCGCACGGCCCCAAAGTGCTGAGTTCCACTGTAGATGTTGGCCCTCCATTTGTATTAAAGGTCGTGGAAGCGACTTCTGAAATCCTGTCTTTATTTGTCTTTCGTTCACAACACTCCCATCTTACTCCTTCACGCCGCTGACAGACAGCGTGAGAGGGAGAGAGAGAGAGAGACACGCGCCGCCACTTGGCAGCCTGGGCCACGTGGCGGCCCGGACCACGTGGGCGGCCCGGACCACGTGGCAGCCCGGACCACGTGGCAGTCTGGACCCCGCTCCAGCGTGGCCCCTCCCTCCGTTCGTTCCAGTTCTGACCACGTGTTGTTCGTCTCCACCCCTATTTAATACCCGGTCACGTGGTACCTTTCCACCAATCCTGGTTAGCCTCTATGGAATCTTCCAGACTCCATCGTAGGCTCCCGGGACCACGCCCCTGACTCGTCTCCCCATTGGCTGTGGCTAAAGCCAGCAGAACCAATCATCTACTTACAGATGTCACCTTCCCATTACGTCAGGGCCACGCCCCTAGGCTTCCCCCATTGGCTGTGGACCAGGACCGGAAGAGCCAATCGTCGTGACGAGTTGTGATCCGTCAGCGACCCAGATATAACCTCATGTGACACATTGATGGTCCACCAAGAGCATCGATTTCCCGCTTGAGGTGCGTTTTAAGGTTGCCACGAGAAACGTCTCCCTTTGACCTCCAGGGGCAACGTGATCCATCCCTCGGCTGGAATAGAAGATTTGCTTCAGAAGCCATTTGAGTCTTTCATCCTCGCAAGGAGGCCTGCACCATCTGCGTTGGTATCTCCCAGTTACATGCTAATTTCTCACTTTAACATCATGCTAATTCTCTCACATTAACTCAGCTTATTCAATGAAAAATTATTGTGTTGATATGTAAACTCTTTTGTCAAGGTGCTCTGCTCCTCCCACCCAGCTTAAATATACGCTCCAAGCCTGGTGGTGTTTCATTCAGATGCTGTCTTTCAGACAGCTCTGTGTCTTCACCTGAGGACGGCTGCTTGTGTTGTGGCCGAAACGTCGTGATAATTTTTATTTTATTATGTTTATTTTTATTATTTTATTATTTCCCTTATACGTGACTTTAACGAAAGAACCATGAAGATGAATCCCTGCAGTCACGAAAGCTTTAAATCGAAAAGACACTGATATTAGTTTTCTTTTTTCCCAGGCGATGTTCATTATCTTCAAAGACGCTTAAGTTTCCCAAAGGCAGAAACTAGCTCGGGCAATTCGATGTTGGATTTCATAATCAATTAAACTTTGCTAGAGAGATGGCTGCCCAAGTATGGGAAACTGGGCAAGTCTTCGAGTATTGCATTGTTGCTAGTGGTTGTAGGGGGTGGTAGGCGTCCTCTCCTCGGGGCTTGTTGGTTGTTTGACTTGCATCCCACTGGGATTTTTGCACACAGCGTTGGTGTACACGGTGATTTTTTTAATGCAATATTTTGCTGTCTTTTCTTATATTTTCTGTTTGCACTTAGTCACATAGTCACTTTAAGATGTTTTTGGTTCATGTTTTTTGTTTGTTGCGGTTGCACCCGATTCAAGAGCCGAATGGCTCACAGGGCCACACCTAATACATGAACTTAAAATGAACTTGAACTTGCTTTGCTGGGTATGGAGTGTTAGACCCATCCAGCCGTTCGCATCTGTAAAGATGTTGACGATGACCTGAAGGTCAGCTTCTGGCAGGCACTGACTTGGGCATCGTCAGTATATTGGAATTGAACACCGGATGTGACCGATGTGTTCCGCTTGGCTCTGAAGCGCTCGATGTTGAATGTGTTCCCGTCTGCCCTACGTGTGATGATTGTTATGCCTCTGGGAAGTCTGTTTCTCGGTCAGACGAAGCGAGATGGAGGAGAGAGTCGGCGCAATGAGGCAGCCTTGTGTCACACCGGCCCTCTCTTCCATTGGCTCTGAGGTTTCACCACCCGAGGGGATGACAACCTTCGTACCATCGTGCAAGAGACGGAGGAGGACGTTAACACATTTTGCATCATTCGACCTCCTTTGCCAGCACCAACATATAATGAGAGGGTTTTCCCCTTTTTTCTAGCGTGGGAGGATGTGCGTGTTCTGTAGTGTGTGTACTGTAGTGTGTGTACTGTAGTGTGTGTACTGTAGCGTGTGTAGGAGCTGTAGTGTGTGTAGTAGTGTGGTGTACTGTATGTACTGTAGTGTGTGTACTGTAGTGTGTGTAGTAGTGTGTGTACTGTAGTGTGTGTACTGCAGTGGTGTACTGTAGCGTGGGAGGCTGTGTGTGTGTAGTGTAGCGTGCTATAGGCTGTGTGTGTGTGTGCTATAGGCTGTGTGTGTAGTAGTGTAGCGTGGTAGGCTGTGTGTGTGTGTGCTGTAGCGTGCTAGGCTGTGTGTGTGTGCTATAGGCTGTGCGTGTGTGTGTGTGCTATAGGCCGTGCGTGTGTGTGCTATAGGCTGTGCGTGCCCCCACCGTAATCTTCTCCATGGTGAGCTCCGTCTCCCGCGCCGCCTCCAGCAGCTGCGGCCTCATCGCCTCCAGCTCCTGCTGCAGGCCAGCCACGTCCTGGGCTGTCTGCAACAGCTGCACACACACACACACATCACCACACCTGTAGCACCTACACATGTACCAACTACACCACCACCACCTCCAGCTCCTGCTGCAGGCCAGCCACGTCCTGGGCTGTCTGCAACAGCTGCACACACACACACACATCACCACACCTGTGGCACCTAGACCACCACCTACACCACACCACCACCTACCCATCACCACCACCACNTACCCACACACCTACCACCACCTACATCACACCTACACCACCACCACCTACACCACCACACACCATCACCACACNACCACCTACCACTACACACACCACCTACACCACCACCACCACCACCTACACCTGTACCACCTACACCTGTAGCACCTACACCACCACCACCACCTACAGCACCACCATCACCTAAACCACCACCACCTACACCACCAACACCACCTGTACCACCTACACCTATAACACCAACAACAACCACAATTCGCCACTAAGTGGCGATGGCGTCACCACGACGCTTGTGCCAGGCGGAGGAGCGAAGCTCACAACAACGAGCGGAGCGCCCGGTGGCTAAAGCACAGCAAGTTGGCACAGTAGGGGGCACAGGTGGTGCATCAGCCAGTCATCTCAATCAGACGACCCATGGCACCTGCTGGGTCTTGCTCTGTGACCTGCCAGCGGGCGTTCGACACTTCACGTGGCCTCAAGGTGCACATAGCCTGGCACAAGCATCGTGGTGACGTCACCGCCACTTAGTGGCAAATGGCGGTTGTTGTTGTTGAGTGTGCGTGTGAGTCTGCGTGTGAGTCTGTGTGTGAGTCTGTGTGTGTGAGTCTATGTGTGAGTCTGCGTGTGAGTCTGTAGACTCACTTTGTCCACCCACACTGCATCCGTGTGTGAGTCTGTGTGTGTGAGTCTGTGTGTGTGAGTCTGTGTGTGTGAGTCTATGTGTGTGAGTCTATGTGTGAATCTGTGTGTGTGAGTCTGTGTGTGTGAATCTGTGTGTGTGAGTCTGTGTGTGAGTCTGTGTGTGAGTCTGTGTCTGTGTGTGTGAGTCTGTGTGTGTGAGTCTGTGTGTGAGTCTGTGTGTGTGAATCTGTGTGTGTGTCTGTGTGTGTGTGAGTGTGTGAGTCTGTGTGTGTNAGTCTGTGTGTGAGTCTGTGTGAGTCTGCGTGTGAGTCTGCGTGTGAGTCTGCGTGTGTGAGTCTGTGTGTGAGTCTGTGCGTGTGTCTGTGTGTGAGTCTGCGTGTGTGAGTCTGTGTGTGAGTCTGTGTATGAGTCTGTGCGTGTGAGTCTGTGCGTGTGAGTCTGTGGGTGTGAGTCTGTGTGTGAGTCTGCGTGTGTGTGTGTGTGAGTCTGTGCGTGTGTCTGTGTGTGAGTCTGTGTGTGAGTCTGTGCGTGTGAGTCTGTGCATGTGAGTCTGTGTGTGAGTCTGTGTGTGTGTGTGAGTCTGTGTGTGTGAGTCTGTGTGTGAGTCTGTGTGAGTCTGTGCGTGTGAGTCTGTGCATGTGAGTCTGTGTGTGAGTCTGTGCGTGTGAGTGTGTGAGTCTGTGTGTGTGAGTCTGTGCGTGTGAGTGTGAGTCTGTGTGTGTGAGTCTGTGCGTGTGAGTCTGTGTGTGTGTCTGTGTGTGTATCTGTGTGTGAGTGTGCGTGTGAGTCTGTGTGTGTGTATCTGTGTGTGTATCTGTGTGTGTATCTGTGTGTGTGAGTCTCACCTTGTCTAGGCCACACTGCATGCGTGTGCGAGCCCCGCGGATCTCTCCGCTCTTGAGCGCCAGCAGGCGCCCGAACGTGGCCAGCAGCTCCAGGAAGGCCGTGGGGTCACGCTGCTGGTCCGGCCCAGCTGGGCGCGGAACCGCAGAGACGCCTCGCTCAGAGAGCGGTGGATACTCACACACGCACTCACCTACACACACACAGATACACACACACAGATACACACACACAGATACACACACACAGCGAGACACACTGTTACACAACTACAACAACAACAACCGCCATTCGCCACTAAGTGGCAGTGACGTCACCACGATGCTTGTGCCAGGCCAAGTGCACCTTGAGGCCACGTGAAGTGTCGAAAGCCCGCTGGCAGGAGGTCACGGGGCAGACCCAGGTGCCACGGGTCGACTGACCGAGATGACCGAGATGACTGGCTGATGCACCACCTGTGCCCCCTACTGTGCCAACTTGCTGTGCTTTAGCCACCCGGCGCTCCGCTCGTTGTTGTGAGCGTCGCTCCTCCGCCCTCCGTTGTTGTTGGAGGGCGACTGCCTCCAACTGCCCAGTAGCGTCCTTCACGAGCCTCCTCCACTGAGGCCGATCTTGACACCGCTGGTACCAGTCATCGGCAAGTCCACTCAGCACCACGTCCTCCTGTACCACATCACTCCATCTCTTCTCTAACCCGTGCCGTGCCCGTTTAGCCCCCTCGATCCGGCCGAACAAAAGCTGTTTAGGCATGTGGTGGCTGGGCATGCGGGCTACATGACCCAGCCAACGCAGCCTTGCCTGCCGGAGGAGCTCACTGATGGGACTTTGCCCAGATCTTTCAAGGATTTGTGAGCTCCTCACACAATCCAGCCTGGTTAAACCCAGGATGGATCGTAGGCAGGCCAGCCTAAATGTTTCCAACCGGCGAAGATGCTCCACCAGGGGGTCCACGTTTCGCAAGCGTAAAGAAGGGAGGGAATGACCGTGGCCGAGAAGACCTGAAGCTTCGTGCGGAGCGACAGACCAGGTAGCTTCCACACAGCGTTACGCAACCGATGAAAAGATATTGCCGCTCGACTGATTCGGAGTGAGACCTCTGCTGATAAACGGGAGCTGGTCATAAGCACACTGCCCAGGTATGGGAAACTCTCCACTCTCTCCACAACTGCCCCATCACCAATTGGGAGTTGTGGGGTGGAGTGTCCGATGGTACAAAATACCCAGGTAGGTGCTTAGTTTTGGTGGGGCTGATGGTAAGGCCCCACCTCTTAGTGACACGCTCCAGTCTCAGCAGCAGCGTCTCCAACTCCTCCTCTGAATGAGCAGCTATTACTACATCATCGCATACATAACATGGTTGACCAATAGGGAGCCATCCTTGACCACACCTGATCAGCCTCCCATTGTATCTGTACCAGATGAAAATCCTCCGGTACAGCCATCGAAGGCTTCACGAACTACGTGGTCGAAATAGATGTTAAATAATGTGGGAGCCAGAGGACATCCCTGTCGCACCCCAAGGTGAATAGCGAATGGCTCCGACTCCCGGCCACGTAGTTTTACCCGCTCACCATCATGAAGGTCCTTAATGATCGTGAGCAGAGAGTCAGGGACTCCGAAAACATGAAGACAACCCAGAGCCCAGGCCTACTGATGGTATCATCAGCCTTGACCAGGTCAATAAAGCAGAGATGTAGGTCTTGTTGTAATTCTCTACACCTCTGCTGTAGCAGATAGACAGAGAATATGGATGGCATCTGTGCAGGACCGCCCTGTCCTGAAACCGCATTGGGGTTCCGCAAGCCTCTCCTCAGCATTATACAAAGCCAAAGATACCTGGTATAGTCTCAAGACACCTACACCACCACCACTACCTATGCAGTGACGTCAATGGAGTCAGCTACCGTCACAAGAGTGAAGCTGCGCGTCTTGAGTCTCTCTCTGGCACCAGAGTCGGCACGGCATGGAAGCTGCCCTAGGGGCATGGTTCTGGTGACGGTCAGAGAGAGAGAGAGAGAGGTCACGTGATGACGTGGCAGTCTGGGTGACCACCAGAGGTCACGTGATGACGTGACAGTCTGGGTGACTATGAGAGGTCACGTGATGACGTGACAGTCTGGGTGACTACGAGAGGTCACGTGATGACGTGGCAGTCTGGGTGACCACCAGAGGTCACGTGATGATGTGGCAGTCTGGGTGACTACGAGAGGTCACGTGATGACGTGACAGTCTGGGTGACTACGAGAGGTCACGTGATGACGTGGCAGTCTGGGTGACCACCAGAGGTCACGTGATGACGTGGCAGTCTGGGTGACTACGAGAGGTCACGTGATGACGTGGCAGTCTGGGTGACCATGAGAGGTCACGTGATGACGTGACCACGAGAGGTCACATGATGACGTGACAGTCTGCGTGACCATGAGAGGTCACGTGATGACGTGGCAGTCTGGGTGACCACGAGAGGTCACGTGATGACGTGACAGTCTGGGTGACCACCAGAGGTCACGTGATGACGTGGCAGTCTGGGTGACCACTAGAGGTCACGTGATGACGTGACAGTCTGGGTGACCACCAGAGGTCACGTGATGACGTGGCAGTCTGGGTGACCCCGAGAGGTCACGTGATGACGTGGCAGTCTGCGTGACCACGAGAGGTCACGTGATGACGTGGCAGTCTGGGTGACCACCAGCGGTCACGTGATGACGTGGCAGTCTGCGTGACCACGAGAGGTCACGTGATGACGTGGCAGTGTGGGTGACCACGAGAGGTCACGTGATGACGTGGCAGTCTGGGTGACTACGAGAGGTCACGTGATGACGTGGCAGTCTGGGTGACTACGAGAGGTCACGTGATGACGTGGCAGTCTGGGTGACCACCAGAGGTCACGTGACCTGGACAGGGCAGCGAGGAGGCTTGAGGGACACGTGGTGCTGGTGGAGAACCTTCTGCTGAGATCCAGAATGTTCGGGAGAATAAAAGGGAGGTCCCGGGAGCGATCGCGGCTGTCTTCTGGAACCAACCCGCGGTGTTACGTCTCTCCGCACTTGGGTCTTTGGTCGTCGCGTTCGGCATTGTGGGTCAGGCCGTATGTTGCTGACCTGACCCAGTTATGTAGTTACCCTGTTGTCGTCTAGTTAACCGTGGTAGTTACCACCCATGTTGTTATCCTGTGTAGGTCATGCAGTACCCCGTTGGGGTTCTAGTATAAACGTGTTGCCTCCCAGTTTAAGTGTGTGCCTCTGTAAAACCCACTACACCATCTACACCTCCATCGCCACCCACCACTCACTCACCACTCACTCACCACCACCACCCACCCCACTCACCACTACTACCACCANCACCACCACACCACCACTCACCACCACCACCACTCACACTCACTCACCACACTCACCACCCACCACTCACTCACCAGCACTCACTCACACCACTCACCCACCACCACTCACCACCACCACTCACCACTCACTCACCCACCACTCACTCACCACTCACCCCCCACCACTCACCACCACCACCACCNACTCACTCACCACCACCACCACCCACCACACACCACCACNACTCACCACCACACCACACCACCACNACCANTCACTCACTCCACNACCACACACACCACCACCACACTCACCACANCACCACACNACCACCGCTCACCACTCACANNCACCACNCACCACACCACTACACACTCACNACNCACCACCACCACNCACCACACCACCACTCACTCACCACTCACCACCACCACTCACCAGCGACTCGTCCACGCCGCCCTCCATCTGCTTGAGGTGGCTGGTGGCCACGGCTGCAACCCACTCACCACTCACTCACCACTCACTCACCACTCACTCACCACCACTCACTCACCATCACTCACCACCACCACCACTCACTCACTACCACCACTCACCACNACCACTCACCACCACTCACCACCACTCACCACCACTCACCACCCCACCACTCACCACTCACCACCACNCACTCACTCACCACCACTCACTCACTCACTCACCACCACCACTCACCAGTGACTCGTCCCCTCCACTCCACCCTCCATCTACTTGAGGTGGCTGCTGGCCACAGCCGCCAGGGCGCTGTGCGGCCACTCACTCACCACTCCTCACTCACTCACCACTCACTCACTCACCACTCACTCACCACCACCACTCACCAGTACTCGTCCCCCACTCCACCCTCCATCTGCTGGAGGTGGCTGGTGGCCACAGCCGCCAGGCGCTGTGTGGCCACTCACCACCACTCACCACCACCACCCACCACTCACCACCACTCACCACCACCACCCACCACCACTCACCACTCACCACCACTCACCACCACTCACCACCACCACCACCACCCACTCACCACTCACCCACCACCACCACCACTCACCACCACCACCCACCACCNACTCACTCACTCACCACCACCACACANTCACCACCCCACTCACTCACCACCACNACCACACTCACTCACTCACCACCACCAGTGACTCGTCCCCCTCCACGCCGCCCTCCATCTGCTGGAGGTGGCTGCTGGCCACGGCTGCCAGGGCGCTGTGCGGCCACTCACTCACTCACCACTCACTCACCACTCACCACTCACCACTCACTCACCACTCACCACTACTCACCACTCCACCACACCACCACCACTCACTCACCACTCACCACTCACTACTCACCACTCACTCACCACTCACTCATTCACCACTCACTCACTCACCACCACCACTCACCAACGACTCGTCCCTTCCACTCCATCCTCCATCTGCTTGAGGTGGCTGCTGGCCACAGCTGCCAGGGCGCTGTGCGGCCACTCGCCGAACCAGTCGATGGTGCAGCAGTTGACCAGCGACGGGAAGCGGCGCAGGCGGGCACGGAACGTCTCACCCACGGGGCTGAGGCACACACACACACACATGTAAACACACACACACATGTACACAGTGACACACACGTACACACGTAAACACACACACACACATGTACACAGTGACACACACGCACACACACAGTGACACACAAAACATACAGTGACACACACAGTGACACACAGACACAGTGACACACACAGTGACACAGACACAGTGACACACACACNGTGACCAGTGACACACACACACACAGTCACACACACACACACNGTGACACACACACACACACNCACACAGTGACACACACAGCGACACACACACACNGTGACACACACAGTGACACACAGTGACACACACACAGTGACACACACAGTGACACACACACAGTGACACACACAGTGACACACACAGTGTCACACACACAGTGACACACACAGTGACACACAGTGACACACACACACACACACACACACAGTGACACACACACAGACACACACAGACACACAGTGACACACAGTGACACACACACACACACAGACACACACACAGTGATATACAGTGNNACACACACAGTGACACACACACAGTGACACACAGTGACACACACACACACAGTGACACACACACACAGTGACACACACACAGTGACACACAGTGACACACACATACAGTGACACACACTGACACGTACACACACACACAGTGACACACACAGTGACACACAGTGACACGCACCTCATGCACAGCACGACGTGCAAGTTGCAGCGAACTCGCCGCGCGAACGTGGCGAGCAGGTTGGACTTGGTGGGCGCCAGCCCCAGCTGCAGCACCAGCGGCTGCATGGCGACCAGCACCGCGTCCGTCTCCTCCACGCCCAGCGCGCCCGGCACGGAGCCACAGTTCAGCAAACTGTTGATGTCCTCCAGGAACGACTCGCAAGTGATCTGGAGCAGCAGCAGCAGCAGCGGCAGCAGTGGCGTCATTGTTGTTGACATCATCATCATTGACATCATCATCGTCATCATCGTTGTCATTGACATCAAAGTCATCGTCATTGACATCATCATTGTCATCATTATCATCGTTGTCATTGACATCATTGTCATCATTGTCATCATCATCATCGTTGTCACTGACATCATCGTCATCAATGTTATCATCATCGTCATCATCATCACCGTCATCGTCATTGTTATCATCATCATCGTCATCATCGTCACTGTCATCACTGTCATCATCATCGTCATTTTCATCATCATCATCATCATCGTCGTCATCATTATTGACATCACTGTCATCATCGTTACTGTCATCATTGTCATCATCATCATCATCGTCATTGACATTATCATCGTCATCATAATCATTGTCATCATTATTGACATCATTGATATCATCGTCATCATCATCATCATCGTCATCATCACCGTCATCATCATCATTGTCATCATCATCATTATCATTGTCATCATCATCATTATTGACATCATTGACATCACTGTCATCATCATCACTGTCATCATCATTACTGTCATCATCATCACTGTCATCATCATCACTGTCATCATCATCATCATTGTCATCATCATCATCACTGTCATAATTGTCATCATCATCATCATTATGGACATCATTGTCATTGACATCACTGTCATCATCGTCATCATCATCGTCATTGTCATCATCATCATTGTCATGATCATCATCACCGTCATTGTCTGAGTAGACACAGTGAGAGACTTGGCACCGTGGGCTGACCTGCGTGTCAGTGAGCAGGAAGGCCGTGTGGATGTTCTCTACGCCGGCCTTCATCATGACGCGCTGCAGGTCCTGACGCCACTCAGACACCCCGTAGCTCCTGGTCAGCTCGATCTGCACACACTCAAACTCACATCTACATCACCATCACCACATCATCAACAACATCAACAACATCACTACCATCACCACCACTACCATCACCAACATCATCACCACCATCACCACCACCATCACCATCATCATCGTAGCTCCTGGTCAGCTCGATCTGCACACACTCAAACTCGCATCTACATCACCACCATCAACATCACCATCAACATCACTATCAACATCAACATCACTACCATCACTACCATCATCATCGTAGCTCCTGGTGAGCTCGATCTGCACACACTCAAACTCACATCTGAGACATCATCATCACTATCATCACCATCATCACTACCATCACCATCACCACCATCAACATCACTATCATCATCATCATCAAATCACTACCTCATCGTATAGCTCATCTGCACACACTCAAACTCGCACTACATCACCATCATCACCATCACTCCATCACACACGGTACCATCACTACCATCATCATAGCTCCTTCTCGTCTGCACCATCATCGCATCTACATCAACATCACCATCAACATCACTATCAACATCAACATCATCACCATCATCACTACCAACATCACTGTCACCACCATCACCATCATCACCATCACCACCACCAACACCATCACCACCATCATCATCATCAACATCCACCATCATCACCATCACCACCACCACCACCACCATCATCATCATCAACATCATCATCACCACCNTCACCACCATCATCATCACCACCATCATCATCACCACCATCACCATCATCACCATCATCATCACCACCATCACCACCACTACCATCGTCATCACACCATCATCATCAACATAATCACCACCACTACCATCATGATCAACACCATCACCATCATCACCATTACTATCATANCATCACCACCATCATCATTATCACTACCATCATCACTATTATCATCACAACCATCATACCATCTGAACAGCATTACCATCACTACCATCATCACGATCATCATTACCATCAGAAACAGCATTAACATCCTCATTATCATTACCATCATTACCAACGTCAATACCAACACCATCAACATCAACCTCATCATCACCATCATCATAGTCACCACCATCATCACTATCACCACAACGACGTGTGTGTATTGTTACATGTGCTGTGTCTGTCGCTACAGCAGAGGTGTAGGGAATTCCAACAAGACCCATCTTGCTTTATTGACCTGGTCTAGGTGATAGTAGGCTGGGCTCTGGGTTGTTCTTCGTGTGTTGAGTTGACCCTCTGCTCCACGATATTAAGGACCTTCATGATGGTGAGCGGGCCCCATGGGTAAATACGTGGGGGAGTCNGAGATTCCCTGTACATTNGGGTGCGACAGGGAGTCCTCTGGCTCCCACATTATTTAACATATTTTTCGACCGCGTAGTTCGTGAAACCTTTAATGGCTGTACGGGAGAAATTCCATCTAGTACAGATACAATGGGAGGTTGATCGATGCCTGGGTGCGGTCAAGGGATGGCTCCCTATTGGTCAACCACCTTACGTATGCCGATGATCTGGTAATTGCTGCTTACTCAGAGGAGGAGTTGGAGGCGCTGCTGCTGAACCTGGAGCTTGCGACTAAGAGGTGGGGCCTTACCATCAGCCCCACTAAAACAGCCGCCAGGGCGCTGTGTGCCACCAGCCACCTCCAGCAGATGGAGGGTGGAGTGGAGGGGGACGAGTCACTGGTGAGTGGTGGTGGTGAGTGAGTGAGTGGTGAGTGAGTGAGTGGTGAGTGAGTGAGTGTGAGTGAGTGGCCGCACAGCGCCCTGGCGGCTGTGGCCAGCAGCCACCTCAAGTAGATGGAGGGTGGAGTGGAGGGGACGAGTCACTGGTGAGTGGTGGTGGTGAGTGAGTGAGTGAGTGGTGGGTGAGTGGTGAGTGAGTGGGGTGGTGAGTGGTGAGTGGTGTGAGTGGTGAGTGAGTGGTGGTGAGTGGTGGTGAGTGGTGGTGGTGAGTGAGTGGGTGGTGGTGGTGAGTGATGGTGAGTGAGTGGGTGGTGAGTGAGTGGTGAGTGAGTGGTGAGTGAGTGGTGAGTGGGTTGCAGCCGTGGCCACCAGCCACCTCAAGCAGATGGAGGGCGGCGTGGACGAGTCGCTGGTGAGTGGTGGTGGTGTGGTGGTGAGTGAGTGAGTGGTGGTGAGTGGTGGTGAGTGAGTGGTGGGTGATGGGGCAGTTGTGCAGAGAGTGGAGAGATTGCCATACCTGGGCAGTGTGCTTATAACCACCTCCGGTTTGACAGCAGAGGTATCAGTCCGAATCAGTCGAGCAGCATTATCTTTTCATCGGTTGCGTAACGCTGTGTGGACGCTACCTGGTCTGTTGCTCCGCACGAAGCATCAGGTCTTCTCAGCCATGGTCATTCCCTCCCTTCTCTACGCTTGCGAAACGTTCACCCCCCTAATGGAACATCTTCGCCGGTAAGAAACATTTAGGCTGGCCTGCCTACGATCCATCCTGGGTTTAACCAGGCTGGATTGTGTGAGGAGCTCACAAATCCTTGAAAGATCTGGAGAAAGTCCCATCGGTGAGCTCCTCCGGCACTCAAGGCTGCGTTGGCTGAGTCATGTAGCCCGCATGCCCAGCCACCGCATGCCTAGACAGCTTTTGTTCGGCCAGATAGAGGGGGCTAAATGGCCGCGGCACGGGCTAGAGAAGAGATGGAGTGATGTGGTACAGGAGGATGTGGAGCTGAGTGGACTTGCCGATGACTGGTACCAGCGGTGTCAAGATCGGCCTCTGTGGAGGAGGCTCGTGAAGGACGCTACTGGGCAGTTGGAGGCAGTCGCCCTCCAACAACAACGGAGGGCGGAGGAGCGACGCTCACAACAACGAGCGGAGCGCTGGGTGGCTAAAGCACAGCAAGTTGGCACAGTAGGGGGCACAGGTGGTGCATCAGCCAGTCATCTCGGTCATCTTGGTTAGTCGACCCGTGGCACCTGCTGGGTCTGCCCCGTGACCTCCTGCCAGCGGGCGTTCGACACTTCATGTGGCCTCAATGTGCACATGGCCTGGCACAAGCGTCGTGGTGACGTCACCGCCACTTAGTGGTGAATGGCGGTTGTTGTGTATCTGTGTGTGTGTATATGTGTGTGTGTGTATCTGTGTATATGTGTGTGGCTGTTGTTATTATTGTTGTGTATGTGTGTGTGTGTGCGTACATGTGGGCGGCGAGGCGAGCGAGTGACTGCCTCCCGCTGCCCCCACCCGAGCAGCAGGGCGCTGCCCAGGGGCTGGCGCAGGACGCGCGCCACGCGGCACACGTGACGCACCGCCGCCTCAAACAGCACCAGCGGCGCCACCGCTCGCGACGCGCTCAGCTCCTCCTGCGCCTCCTGCATCACATGCACCACCTGCACACACGTGGTGACACACAGAGTGGTGACCCGCAGAGTGGTGACATGCAGAGACACAGAGACACAGAGTCACAGAGACACAGAGTGACACGCAGAGTGGTGACACGCAGAGTCACAGAGACACAGAGAGACACAGAGNCANANACACAGAGACACAGAGACACAGACACAGANACANAGACACAGAGTCACACGCAGAGTGGTGACACGCAGAGTCACAGACAGAGTGGTATACACATAGTGTATACCACTCTGTCTCTCTCTCTGTGTCTGTCTGTGTCTGTGTCTCTCTCTCNGTCTCTCTGTGTCTCTCTGTCTCTCTCTCTGTGTCTCTCTGTCTCTCTATGTGTCTCTCTGTCTCTCTGTGTTTCCGTGTCTCCGTCTCTCTCTGTCTCTCTCTGTGTCTCCGTCTCTCTCTGTCTCTCCGTGTCTCTCTCTGTCTCTCTGTCTCTCTGTGTCTCTCTCTCTGTGTCTGTGTCTCTCTGTCTCTCTCTGTGTCTCTCTGTGTCTCTGTGTCTCTCTCTCTCTGTCTCTCTCGTGTCTCTCTCTCTCTGTCTCTCTCTGTGTCTCTGTCTCTCTCTGTCTCTCTCTGTCTCTCTGTGTCTCTGTGTCTCTGTGTGTCTCTGTGTCTCTCTCTGTCTCTCTCTGTCTCTCTGTGTCTCTGTGTCTCTCTCACTGTGTGTGTCTCTCTCTCTCTCTCTCCGTGTCTCTGTCTGTGTGTCTCTCTGTGTCTCTCTTCTCTGTGTCTCCGTNTCTCTGTGTCTCTCTGTGTCTCTCTGTCTCTCTCTCTCTCTCTGTGTCTCTGTGTCTCTGTCTCTCTCTGTCTTTCTCCGTGTCCCTGTCCACCTGTCTGCGTCCACCTACCCGCTGGTAGTCTGCCATCAGCTGGTAGCTCCTCTCCCGCCGGGCGCCGCAAAGTCCCCGTAGAGGTGCGGCTCCTCGCCGGGCACGGCGGCGGCGAGCGGCACGCCGAAGTCGCCGACGACGCGGCCTTCCAGCTGGGCGGCGAGCCACCGGTGGTCAGCGTCACTCACCAGACGGTCGCCGAAGACGCGGCAACACTCGTGGTGCCACAGGCCCAGCAGCGTCGGCACATCCTGGTGGTGGGGGTGGTGGTGGTGGTGGAGGAGGTGGTGATGGGGTGGTGGTGGTGGTGGTGTGGGTGGTGGTGGTGGTGGGGTGGTGGGTGGTGGAGGTGGTGGTGGTGGTGGGGTGGTGGTGGTGGTGGTGGTGGTGGTGGTGGAGGAGGTGGTGGTGGGGGTGGTGGTGTTGGGGTGGTGGCAGTGGTGGTGGTGGTGGTGGTGGGAGTGGTGGTGGTGGTGGTGGAGGTGTTGGTGGTGGTGGTGGAGGAGGAGGTGTTGGTGGTGTGGGTGGTGGTGGTGTTAGTGGTGGTGACGGTGGTGGCGGTGGAGGAGGAGGTGGTGTTGGTGGTGGAGAAGGTGGTGGTGGAGGAGGAGGGAAGTGGTGTTGGTGGTGGTGACGGTGGTGGTGAAGAAGGTGGTGGTGGAGGAGGGAGGTGGTGTTGGTGGTGGAGGAGGAGGGAGGTGGTTGTGGTGGTGGTGGTCATGGAGAGAGGAGGAGGCGGTCATGGTGGTGATGGTGGAGGAGGAGGAGGTGGTGTTGGTGGTGGTCATGGTGGTGACGATGGTGGCGGTGTTGGTGGTGGTGGTGGTGGTGGAGGAGGAGGAGCAGGAGGAGGAGGAGGAGGTGGAGGAGGTGGTGTTGGTGGCGGTGATGGTGGTGGTGTTGGTGGTGGTGTTGGTGGTGGTGATGGTGACAGTGAAGGAGATGGAGGGGAGGTGCGGGGAAAGGACAAACTAAAGGTAACAGCAACAACAACATCAAGCAGCAGCAGCAGCAGTTCTGAAGACATGAGTTGTCAAGCCAGATGGTGATGACGGTGATGATGATGATGACGGTGATGATGATGATGACGGTGATGATGATGATGACGGTGATGGTGATGATGATGATGATGATGACGATGATGATGATGACGATGGTGATGATGATGGTGATGATGATGATGATCATCTGATCTTTCATAGCCACTGGCGGCTTCCTAAGCAGGAGCCGTACCCAGTGACAACAACAACAACAACACAACAACAACAACCGCCATTCGCCACTAAGTGGTGGTGACGTCACCACGACGCTTGTGCCAAGCCATGTGCACCTTGAGGCCACGTGAAGTGTCGAACGCCCGCTGGCAGGAGGTTACGGGGCCGACCCAGTTGCCACGGGTCGACTGACCGAGATGACCGAGATAACTGGCTGATGCACCACTTGTGCCCCCTACTGTGCCAACTTGCTGTGCTTTAGCCACCCGGCACTCCGCTCGTTGTTATGAGCGTCGCTCCTCCGCCCTCCGTTGTTGTTGGAGGGCTACTGCCTCCAACTGCCCAGTAGCGTCCTTCACGAGCCTCCTCCACAGAGGCCGATCTTGACACCGCTGGTACCAGTCATCGGCAAGTCCACTCAGCTCCACGTCCTCCTGTACCACATCACTCCATCTCTTCTCGAGTCCGTGCCGCACCCGTTTAGCCCCTCGATCCGGCCGAACAAAAGCTGTTTAGGCATGCGGTGGCTGGGCATGCGGCTACATGACCCAGCCAACGCAGCCTTGCCTGCCGGAGGAGCTCACCGATGGGACTTTGCCCAGATCTTTCAAGGATTTGTGAGCCCTTCACACAATCCATCCTGGGTAAACCCAGGATGGACCGTAGGCAGGCCATGCTAAATGTTTCTAACCAGCGAAACAACCTCCTACCTCCTCGCGGTGCCGGACGGGCAACTCTGTCGTGGACAGTGCTGTGGGGGAGGGCCAATGCCTCATTGGCCTCTTACCTCATGACGTCTGTGACCACCACAGTGGCTAAACGGGGGCTCTGGATGGGTGCGAGGGGCTGGTAACCCTCCACCTTCAATTAATTACCACAAAACTACGAATTAAACAGTGACACACACACACAGTTACCGACCCTACACACCTTGACCTTGGCGGCATCCGCCATGAGCATGCCCTGGAAGAGTCGTGAGAGGTCGCGCAGGTTGAACGTGTAGTGGCAGCGTGCCGGCGTGGGTAGCAGCTGGGCCGACACGGCCGCGTAGACGGACAGAGTGGAGGCCACCAGCCGCTCCGTGACCTCCAGCAGAGCCGGCTCTGACCCTGAGAGACGCAGGGAGCGGGGGGGGGGAGACCCTGTAGACTCAGCACTGTGACATAGACTCAGCACTGTGACATAGACTCAGCACTGTGACATAGACTCAGCACTGTGACATAGACTCAGCACTGTCATAGACTCAGCACTGTCATAGACTCAGCACTGTCACACTCAGCACTGCAAGACTCAGCACTGTCACACTCAGCACTGTCACAGTCAGCACTGCAAGACTCAGCACTGTCACACTCAGCACTGTCACACACTCAGCACAGTCCACAGTCAGCACTGTCCAGACTCAGCACTGTCACACTCAGCACTGCACCATAGACTCAACACTGTCTATAGACTCAGCACTATGACACAGACTCAGCACTGTCACACAGACTCAACACTGTCTATAGACTCAGCAGTGTCACACAGACTCAGCACAACCCATAGACTCAACACTGCACCATAAACTCAACACTGCCCTATAGACTCAACACTGCCCATAGACTCAACACTACCCATAGACTCAACACTGCCCATAGACTCAACACTACCCATAGGCTCAACACTGCCCATAGACTCAACACTACCCATAGACTCAACACTGCACCATAGACTCAACACTACCCATAGACTCTGACACTGCACCATAGACTCAACACTGCCCATAGACTCAACACTGCCATAGACTCAACACTGCCCATAGACTCAACACTAACCATAGACTCAACACTGCACATAGACTCAACACTGCCATAGACTCAACACTGCCCATAGACTCAACACTGCCCATAGACTCAACACTGCCATAGACTCAACACTGCCCATAGACTCAACACTGCCCATAGACTCAACACTGCCCATAGACTCAACACTACCCATAGACTCAACCTACCCATAGACTCACACTGCCCATAGACTCAACACTGCCCATAGACTCAACACTGAACCATAGACTCAACACTGCACCATAGACTCACCACTAGCACCATAGACTCAACACTGCACCATAGACTCAACACTGCCCATAGACTCAACACTACCCATAGGCTCAACACTGCCCATAGACTCAACACTACCCATAGACTCAACACTGCACCATAGACTCAACACTACCCATAGACTCTGACACTGCACCATAGACTCAACACTGCCATAGACTCAACACTGCCCATAGACTCAACACTGCCCATAGACTCAACACTAACCCATAGACTCAACACTGCACATAGACTCAACACTGCCCATAGACTCAACACTGCCCATAGACTCAACACTGCCCATAGACTCAACACTGCCCATAGACTCAACACTGCCCATAGACTCAACACTGCACCATAGACTCAACACTGCCCATAGACTCAACACTACCATAGACTCAACACTACCCATAGACTCAACACTGCCCATAGACTCAACACTGCCCATAGACTCAACACTGAACCATAGACTCAACACTGCACCATAGACTCACCACTAGCACCATAGACTCAACACTGCACCATAGACTCAACACTGCCCATAGACTCAACACTGCACCATAGACTCAACACTGCCCATAGACTCAAAACTGCCCATAGACTCAACACTGCCCATAGACTCAACACTGCCCATAGACTCAACACTGCCCATAGACTCACACTGCCATATACTCAACACTACCATAGACTCAACACTACCCATAGACTCAACACTGCCCATAGACTCAACACTGCCCATAGACTCAACACTGCACCATAGACTCAACACTGCCCATAGACTCACCACTGCACCATAGACTCAACACTGCACCATAGACTCAACACTGCCCATAGACTCAACACTGCACCATAGACTCAACACTACCCATAGACTCAACACTGCACCATAGACTCAACACTGCCCATAGACTCACCACTGCACCATAGACTCAACACTGCACCATACTCAACACTGCCCATAGACTCAACACTGCCCATAGACTCAACACTGCCCATAGACTCACCACTGCACCATAGACTCAACACTGCACCATAGACTCAACACTGCCCATAGACTCAACACTGCCCATAGACTCAACACTGTCACACAGACTCAGCACTGCCCCCCACCACTCCACTCACTCAGCACTGGCCCCCACCCACTCACTCAGCACTGCCCCCCCACTCACTCAGCACTGCCCCCCCCCCACTCACTCAGCACTGCCCCCCCCACTCACTCAGCACTGCCCCCCCACTCCACTCACTCAGCACTGCGCCCCCCCACTCACTCACTCAGCACTGCCCCCCACCCCATTCCACTCACTCAGCACTGTCACACAGACTCAGCACTGTCTATAGACTCACTCAGCACTGCCCCCCCCCCCACTCCATTCACTCAGCACTGCCCATAGACTCAGCACTGCCCCCCCCCACTCCACTCACTCAGCACTGTGACACAGACTCAGCACTGCCCCCCCCCCACTCACTCAGCACTGCCCCCCCCCTCCACTCACTCAGCACTGCCCCCCCACTCACTCAGCACTGCCCCCCCCCCCACTCACTCAGCACTGCCCCCCCACTCCACTCACTCAGCACTGCCCCCCCCACTCACTCAGCACTGCCCCCCCCCACTCCACTCACTCAGCACTGCACCATAGACTCAGCACTGCTCACTCAGCACTGTGACACAGACTCAGCACTGCACCCTCCCCCCACTCACTCAGCACTGCCCCCCCACTCCACTCACTCAGCACTGCCCCCCCNTCTCCACTCACTCAGCACTGCCCCCCCCACTCCACTCACTCAGCACTGCCCCCCCCCCACTCCACTCACTCAGCACTGCACCATAGACTCAGCACTGCCCATAGACTCAGCACTGCCCCCCCCNACTCCACTCACTCAGCACTGTGACACAGACTCAGCACTGCCCCCCCCCACTCACTCAGCACTGCCCCCCCCACTCCACTCACTCAGCACTGCCCCCCCACACTCACTCAGCACTGCCCCCCCCACTCCACTCACTCAGCACTGCCCCCCCCNTACTCACTCAGCACTGCCCCCCCCACTCCACTCACTCAGCACTGCCCCCCCCCACTCCACTCACTCAGCACTGTGACACAGACTCAGCACTGTGACACAGACTCAGCACTGCCCCCCCCCACTCACTCAGCACTGCCCCCCCCCCACTCCACTCCCTCAGCACTGCCCCCCCCCACTCCACTCCTCAGCACTGCCTCCCCCCACTCCACTCACTCAGCACTGCCCACCCACTCCACTCCCTCAGCACTGCCCCCCCCACTCCACTCCTCAGCACTGCCCCCCCCACTCCACTCCCTCAGCACTGCCCCCCCCCACTCCACTCACTCAGCACTGCCCCCCCCCACTCCACTCCCTCAGCACTGCCCCCCCACTCCACTCACTCAGCACTGCCCCCCCCCACTCCACTCACTCAGCACTGCCCCCCCNACTCCACTCACTCAGCACTGTGACAG
Organism: Lethenteron camtschaticum; assembly: GCA_018977245.1. Classification (NCBI taxonomy): domain Eukaryota; kingdom Metazoa; phylum Chordata; class Hyperoartia; order Petromyzontiformes; family Petromyzontidae; genus Lethenteron; species Lethenteron camtschaticum. The sequence goes on along the minus strand of WFAB01001539.1, from coordinate 101,026 downwards.
AGACTCAGCACTGCCCCCCCACTCCACTCCCTCAGCACTGCCCCCCCCCCCACTCACTCACTCAGCACTGTGACACAGACTCAGCACTGCCCATAGACTCAGCACTGCCCCGCCCCCCCCCACTCCCCTCACTCAGCACTGCTCCCCCCCACTCCACTCACTCAGCACTGCCCCCCCCACTCCCTCACTCAGCACTGCTCCCCCCCACTCCACTCACTCAGCACTGCTCCCCCCCCACTCCACTCACTCAGCACTGTGACACAGACTCAGCACTGCCCCCCCCNACTCACGCAGCACTGCCCCCCCACTCCACTCACTCAGCACTGCCCCCCCCCNACTCCACTCACTCAGCACTGCCCCCCCCACTCCACTCACTCAGCACTGCACCATAGACTCAGCACTGCCCCCCCCCACTCCACTCACTCAGCACTGTGACACAGACTCAGCACTGCCCCCCCCCACTCACGCAGCACTGCCCCCCCCCACTCACGCAGCACTGCCCCCCCCCCACTCCACTCACTCAGCACTGCCCCCCCCACTCCACTCACTCAGCACTGCCCCCCCCCACTCCACTCACTCAGCACTGCCCACTCACTCAGCACTGCCCCCCCACTCCACTCACTCAGCACTGCCCCCCCCACTCCACTCACTCAGCACTGTGACACAGACTCAGCACTGCCCCCCCCACTCACGCAGCACTGCCCCCCCACTCCACTCACTCAGCACTGTGACACAGACTCAGCACTGCCCCCACTCCACTCACTCAGCACTGCCCCCCNACTCCACTCACTCAGCACTGCCCCCCCCACTCCACTCACTCAGCACTGCCCCCCCACTCCACTCACTCAGCACTGCACCATAGACTCAGCACTGCCCCTCCCCCACTCACTCAGCACTGCCCCCCCCCCACTCCACTCACTCAGCACTGTGACACAGACTCAGCACTGCCCCCCCCCCACTCACGCAGCACTGCCCCCCCCACTCACGCAGCACTGCCCCCCCCCCACTCCACTCACTCAGCACTGCCCCCCCCCACTCACTCAGCACTGCCCCCCCTCCACTCACTCAGCACTGCCCCCCCCACTCCACTCACTCAGCACTGCCCATAGACTCAGCACTGCCCCCCCACTCCACTCACTCAGCACTGCCCCCCCCCACTCCACTCACTCAGCACTGCCCATAGACTCAGCACTGCCCCCCACTCCACTCACTCAGCACTGCCCCCCCCACTCCACTCACTCAGCACTGTGACACAGACTCAGCACTGCCCCCCCCATTCCACTGACTCAGCACTGCCCCCCCCCACTCCACTGACTCAGCACTGCCCCCCCCCACTCCACTGACTCAGCACTGCCCCCCCCACTCCACTGACTCAGCACTGCCCCCCCCACTCCACTCACTCAGCACTGCCCCCCCCACTCCACTCACTCAGCACTGTGACACAGACTCAGCACTGCCCCCCCCCACTCCACTCACTCAGCACTGCCCATAGACTCAGCACTGCCCCCCACTCCACTCACTCAGCACTGCCCCCCCACTCCACTCACTCAGCACTGCCCCCCCACTCCACTCACTCAGCACTGCCCCCCCCACTCCACTCACTCAGCACTGTGACACAGACTCAGCACTGCCCCCCCACTCCACTCACTCAGCATTGTGACACAGACTCAGCACTGCCCCCCCCCCCACTCACTCACTCAGCACTGTGACACAGACTCAGCACTGCCCCCCCCCCNACTCACGTGTCCAGCTCCGCAGGATGGTGCTGAAGACGGCGCTGCGGCTGTCGTCGTCGAGCTCGGGGAAGGAGAGCAGGTGGAAGTGTCGCAGCAAGCGGGGGCTGACCACGTGACGCCCCCCCCTGGGGGCCCATGGAGCACACCAGGGTCACGTCCACCAGCTGGCGGAACTCACCTGGGGGAGGGGGGGAGGGGGGTGAGAGGAGGGTGAGAGGAGGGAGAGGGGAGGGGAGGAGGGTGGGAGGGAGGGGGGAGGGGGGAGGGAGGGAGGAGGTGGAGGAGATACGTGGGGGGGAGGGGGGGATAGAGGGAGGGAGGGTGGCAGAGAGGGGGGGAGGGAGGGAAAAAGGGAGGGAGGGAGGGGGGATAGATGGAGGGGAGGGAGGGGGGTGGGGAGAGTGGGAGGGAGGGGGGAGAGCAGGGGAGGGAGGGAGGGAGGGAGGAAGGGATGGGTGGATAGAGGGAGGGGAGAGAGGGAGGGGGGAGGGGAGGGTGAGAGGGGGAGGGGAGAGAGGGGGGGGCAGGTGGGAAGGGGGGAGGGAGGGGAGACGCGGGGGGGGGGGTGAGAATGGGGGAGACACGTGGGAGTGGTAGATGGCCTCTAGAAGACTGTCAGGGCAAGGTGCTGTCAGTAGCAGCAGCAGCAGCAGCGTCTATGGAGGCTGCCGGAACTGTGGCACCACACACAGAGGGGTGGGTGACCAGCACCACCACCACCTCTCCTCACCGATGCGCCTCACGTCGTACCACCCCCCCTGGTCCAAGAGCTGCCGCAGCAGCTCGAGGGGCGGCTGGGCCCCGTAGGCGTCGGGCGCCGCCAAGTTCACGTCCTCCACGCAGAGCGCCAGCCGCTTGCCCAGCGCAGGGCCAAACACCCCTTGCGCCTGGGGGGAGAGGGGGGGGGAGAGGGAGGGAGGAGAGGGGGGGGAGAGGGGGGAGGGAGTGTGGTGGTGGTGGTGGTGGTGGTGGTGGTGGTGGTGGGTGGTAGTGGTAGTGTGGTGGTGTTGTGTGGTGGTAGTGTGGTGGTAGTGGTGGCGGTAGTGTGGTGGTGGTAGTGTGGTGGTAGTAGTGGTGGTGGTGGTGGTGGTGGTAGTGTGGTGGTAGTGTGGTGGTGGTAGTGGTAGTGTGGTGGTGGTAGTGTGGTGGTAGTAGTGGTGGTGTGGTGGTGGTGGTAGTGTGGTGGTAGTGTGGTGGTGGTGGTAGTGTGGTGGTGGTGGGTGGTGGTAGTGTGGGGTGGTTGGTGGTGTGTGGTGGTGGTGGGTGGTGGTGTGGGGGTAGGGGTGGTGGTGGTGGTGTGGGAGTGGGTGGTGGTGGTAGTGTGGTGGTAGGTGGTGGTAGTGTGGTGGTGGTAGTGTGGTGGTAGTAGTGGTGGTGTGGTGGTGGTGGTAGTGTGGTGGTAGTGTGGTGGTGGTAGTGGTAGTGTGGTGGTGGTAGTGTGGTGGTAGTAGTGGTGGTGTGGTGGTGGTGGTAGTGTGGTGGTAGTGTGGTGGTGGTGGTAGTGTGGTGGTAGTGTGGTGGTGGTGGTGGTGGTAGTGTGGTGGTGTGTGGTGGTGGTAGTGTGGTGGTGGTGTGGTGGTGGTAGTGTGGTGGTGGTAGTGTGGTGGTGTGGTGGTGGTGGTAGTGTGGTGGTGTTGGTGGTGGTAGTGTGGTGGTAGTGTGTGGTGGTGGTAGTGTGGTGGTGGTAGTGTGGTGGTAGTAGTGGTGGTGTGGTGGTGGTGGTAGTGTGGTGGTAGTGTGGTGGTGGTAGTGGTGGTGTGGTGGTGGTAGTGTGGTGGTAGTAGTGGTGGTGTGGTGGTGGTGGTAGTGGTGGTAGTGTGGTGGTGGTGGTTGGTAGTGTGGTGGTGGTGGTGGTGGTGGTGTGGTAGTGTGGTAGTTTGGTGGTGGTGTGGTGGTAGTGGTGGTAACTCACCGCTTGTCTGTCTTGCTGTCCACAAACTCCTGAGTCTGTGCTGCTGTGGTGCGCGCCGAGAAGCTGAGGAAGTGAGTGACGAACGCCGGCGGCATCCCGCCCAGAAGCAGCGACGAGAGCGTCAGGGACTTGCCGGTCCCAGTGGGGCCCACACAGAGTACCTGGTAGAGATACATAGAGATACATAGACACCCATAGAGACACATAGAGATCATAGAGACTCTAGAGACAATAGAGACACAAAGACACATAGNGACTCTAGAGATACATAGAGATAGATAAAGAACTAAAGTACGTACAGTGAGGGAAAAAAGTATTGATCCCCTGCTGATTTTGTACGTTCGCCTACTGACAAAGAAATGATCAGTCTATAACTTTAATGATAGGTTTATTTGAACAATGAGATACAGAATAACAACAACAAAATCCAGAAAAACGCATGTCAAAAATGTTATAAATTGATTTGCATTTTAATGATGGAAATAAGTATTTGACCCCTCTCAATCAGAAAGAGCTCTGAATGTCAGGGACAAGATTGTAGACCTACACAAGGCTGGAATGGGCTACAAGACCATCGCCAAGCAGCTTGGTGAGAAGGTGAAAACAGTTGGTGCGATTATTCGCAAATGGAAGAAACACAAAAGAACTGTCAATCTCCCTCGGCCTGGGGCTCCATGCAAGATCTCACCTCGTGGAGTTGCAATGATCATGAGAACGGTGAGGAATCAGCCCAGAACTACACGGGAAGATCTGTCAATGATCTCAAGGCAGCTGGGACCATAGTCATCAAGAAAACAGTTGGTAACACACTACGCCGTGAAGGACTGAAATCCTGCAGCGCCCGCAAGGTCCCCCTGCTCAAGAAAGCACATATACATGCCCGTCTGAAGTTTGCCAATGAACATCTGAATGATTCAGAGGACAACTGGGTGAAAGTGTTGTGGTCAGATGAGACCAAAATGGAGCTCTTTGGCATCAACTCAACTCGCCGTGTTTGGAAGAGGAGGAATGCTGCCTATGACCCAAGAACACCATCCCCACCATCAAACATGGAGGTGGAAACATTATGCTTTGGGGGTGTTTTTCTGCTAAGGGGACAGGACAACTTCACCGCATCAAAGGGACGATGGACGGGGCCATGTACCGTCAAATCTTGGGTGAGAACCTCCTTTCCTCAGCCAGGGCATTGAAAATGGGTCGTGAATGGGTATTCCAGCATGACAATGACCCAAAACACACGGCCAAGGCAACAAAGGAGTGGCTCAAGAAGAAGCACATTAAGGTCCTGGAGTGGCCTAGCCAGTCTCCAGACCTTAATCCCATAGAAAATCTGTGGAGGGAGCTGAAGGTTCGAGTTGCCAAACGTCAGCCTCGAAACCTTAATGACTTGGAGAAGATCTGCAAAGAGGAGTGGGACAAAATCCCTCCTGAGATGTGTGCAAACCTGGTGGCCAACTATAAGAAACGTCTGACCTCTGTGATTGCCAACAAGGGTTTTCCACCAAGTACTAAGTCATGTTTTGCAGAGGGGTCAAATACTTATTTCCCTCATTAAAATGCAAATCAATTTTTAACATTTTTGACATGCGTTTTTCTGATTTTTGTTGTTGTTATTGTTCAAATAAACCTACCATTAAAATTATAGACTGATCATTTCTTTGTCAGTGGGCGAACGTACAAAATCAGCAGGGGATCAAATACTTTTTTCCCTCACTGTACATACATAGAGACTCATAGAGGCACATAGAGATACATAGAGACACATAGAGATACATAGACACATAGAGATACATAGAGACACATAGAGATACATAGAGATACATAGAGTGCGTGAGTGATGAGTGAGTGAGTGATGAGTGGGTGGGTGAGTGGGTGAGTGAGTGAGTGTGTGAGTGGTGGGTGAGTGAGTGAGTGAGTGGGAGAGTGTGTGTGTGGTGAGTGGTGAGTGTGAGTGGGTGAGTGATGAGTGAGTGTGTGGTGAGTGGGTGAGTGATGAGTGTGTGGTGAGTGAGTGAGTGTGTGAGTGGTGAGTGAGTGAGTGAGTGGTGTGTGTGTGTGTGAGTGGGTGAGTGAGTGTGTGAGTGAGTGGGTGAGTGATGAGTGGGTGAGTGATGAGTGAGTGTGTGAGGAGTGGGTGAGTGATGAGTGGGTGAGTGACTGCGTGAGTGGGTGAGTGAGTGATGAGTGAGTGAGTGATGAGTGAGTGAGTGGGTGTGTGGGTGAGTGAGTCTCCGAGTGAGTCTATGAGTGAGTGAGTCTCTGAGTGAGTCTATGAGTGAGTGAGTGATGATGNGTGGGATGGGTGAGTGGGATGAGTGAGTGTGTGTGATGGTGGTGGTGAGTGAGGAGTGGGTGAGTGAGTGAGTGAGTGGTGAGCGGGTGAGTGAGTGAGTGGGTGAGTGTGTGTGTGTGGTGAGTGAGTGAGTGTGTGAGTGGTGAGTGGGTGAGTGAGTGAGTGGGTGAGTGTGTGTGGTGAGTGGTGAGTGATGGTGAGTGTGTGAGTGAGTGAGTCTCTGAGTGAGTCTATGAGTGAGTGAGTCTCTGAGTGAGTCTATGAGTGAGTGAGTGAGAGTGGTGAGTGTGAGTGGTGAGCTACTCACCGGCTTGTGATTGGTGAGCAGCAGGTGAATGAGGTGAGTCATCCTCAGCGTGTCCATCGTGGGCACCACGATGTCAGTGAAGGGGTGCCGGAGCCACCGTGAACTCCGCCACCCCCACCATCCATCCCACCCATCGCACCTGCACGCACACAGCCACAGGCAAAGGTCCCCCAGGTAGCCTCCAACAGGACTGGTGGGGCAAGTGCTGTTAGTAGCAGCAGCAGAGATACAAAGACAAAGGTCCCCCAGGTAGCCTCCAGCAGGGATGTAGGGGCAAGTGCTGTTGGTAGCAGCAGCAGAGATACAAAGACAAAGGTCCCTGGTAGCCTCCAGCAGGGATGTGGGGAAAGTGCTGTTAGTAGCGAGCAGCAGAGATACAAAACAAAGGTCCCCAGGTAGCCTCCAGCGGGATGTGGGGCAAGTGCTGTTAGTACAGCAGCAGAGATACAAAGACAAAGGTCCCCCAGGTAGCCTCCAACAGGATGGTGGGGCAAGTGCTGTTGGTAGCAGCAGCAGAGATACAAAGACAAAGGTCCCCAGGTAGCCTCCAACAGGGATGGTGGGGCAAGTGCTGTTGGTAGCAGCAGCAGAGATACAAAGACAAAGGTCTCCTGGGTAGCCTCCAGCAGGGATGTAGGGGCAAGTGCTGTTAGGAGCGAGCAGCAGAGATAAAAAGACAAAGGTCCCCAGGTAGCCTCAAACAGGAATGGTGGGGCAAGTGCTGTTGGTAACAGCAGCAGAGACACAAAGACAAAGGTCCCCCAGGTAGCCTCCAGCAGGGCTGTCAGCAGCAAGCAGCAGCCTCGTTTTTTTAGGCTGAGCGGACCTAGGGGCGTCCCCACCTGATGACGCGACGCCTCCAGCCCGTCCACCCCCCCTCCCCCTCCTCCTCGTCCCGGCCGCCGCTGCTGAAACCACCGTCATCAAGACGATAGTCGTAGACCAGCCCTCGTCCGGGAACGGGAGACACAGCTGAGAGACACGGGGAGACACGGGGAGACACGGAGAGAGACACGGTGAGACACGGTGAGACACAGTGAGACACAGGGAGAGACACAGAGACACGGTGAGAGAGACGGGGAGAGAACACGGGGAGACACAGTGAGACACAGGGAGAGACACAGAGACACGGTGAGGGAGACACGGTGAGAGAGACACGGGGAGAGAGACACGGTAGTCGTAGACCAGCCCCTCGTCCGGGAAGGGGAGACGCAGCTGAGAGACACGGGGAGACACGAGAGACACGGGGAGAGACACGGGAGAGAGACACAAGGAGAGAGACACGGGAGAGAGACACAGTGAGACATGGGGAGACACAGAGACACGGTGAGACAGAGACAGAGAGAGACACGGTGAGACACGGACACGGACACAGTGAGACACGGTGAGACAGAGTGAGACACGNGAGACAGACAGAGAGACACGGTGAGACATGGTGAGACACGGTAGTCGTAGACCAGCCCCTCGTCCGGGAACGGGAGAAGCAGCTAAGAGACACGGGGAGAGAGACACGGGGAGAGACACGGGGAGACACGGTGAGACACGGGAGAGACACNGTGAGACAGAGAGAGAGACACGGGGAGAGACACGGGGAGAGACACGGGAGACACGGGGAGAGAGACACGGTAGTCGTAGACCAGCCCCTCGTCCGGGAACGGGAGACACAGCTGAGAGACACGGTGAGACACGGTGAGACACGGGGAGAGAGACACGGTGAGACACGGGGAGAGAGACACGGAGAGAGACACGGTGAGACACGGTAGTCATAGACCGCGCCTCATCCGGGAAACAGGAGATTTAGCTGTAATACACGGCGAGAGAGACATGAGCGAGAAACACGGGGAGAGAGACACGGTGAGAGACACGGAGAGAGACACGGGGACAGAGACACGGTGGGAGACACGGTGAGAGAGACACAATGAGAGCGACACGGTGAGAGACACACGGGGAGAGCGACACGGTGAGAGAGACACGGGGAGAGACACAGTGAGAGAGACACGGTGAGAGAGACACGGGAGAGCGACACGGTGAGAGAGACACGGGGAGAGCGACACGGTGAGAGAGACACGGGGAGAGAGACACGGTGAGAGCGACACGGTGAGAGCGACACGGTGAGAGAGACACGGGGAGAGCGACACGGTGAGAGAGACACGGGGAGAGAGACACGGTAAGAGACACGGTGAGAGAACACGGTGTGAGCGACACGGTGAGAGAGACACGGGGAGAGAGACACCGAGGGGAGAGACGCCGAGGGGAGAGACACGGTGAGAGACACAGAGAGAGACACGGAGACACGGTGGGAGACACGGTGAGAGAGACACAATGAGAGCGACACGGTGAGAGAGACACGGGGAGAGCGACACGGTGAAGAGACACGGGGAGAGACACAGTGAGAGAGACACGGGGAGAGACACGGTGAGAGAGACACGGGGAGAGACACGGGCAGACGAGAGAGACGTGAGCACCTCCTCTGCGGCCATCTTGTCCCGGAGCCAGCGGCTGAACCGCGGCCGCGATGCGGCGTCGCAGCTGCCCCCGACGCTCCACACCAACGCAAACACGGCCCACGCCTCCAGCAGACACGGCGCCACCACCACCACCGCCGCATCATCCTCCTGCTGCTGCTGCTGGCGGTGGGCTGCTGGGCACGCCGGGCGGTGCCGACGCCTCCACCGCCTCCGCCGGCAGCAACCTGTGAGAGGAGGGATCACGAACCGAAGCGGCGTCGAGACGGCCGAGCTGCGCCGTGGCACTGTACATGGCCGCACTGTACAACGCCGCCATACTGTACAACAGCGACAATGTACAACGTCGCAACACTTGTACATTACCACACTGTACAACATTGCAACACTGTATGACATCGCAACACTGTACAACATGGCTACACTGTACACCATTCCAGCACTGTACATCATCGCCAAACTGTATAACAGCGACAATGTACAACGTCACAACACCTGTACATTACCACACTGTACAACAGGACAAAACTGTACAACATCCCCACACTGCAACATCGCAAAACTGTACGACATCGCAACACTGTACGACATGGCTACACTGTACACCATTCCAGCACTGTACATCATCGCCATGCTGTATAACATGGCACTGTACAACATGGTCACACTGTACAACGCGGCCACACTGTACATCACGCCCACACTGTACAACGTGGCCACAATGTATACCATCACAACACTGTACAACATCGCCACTGCAGAACATGCTCACACTGTACATCACCACCACACTGTACAACATAGTCACACTGTACAGTGAGTTAATGGGTGAGTGAGTGGGTTAGTGATGAGATTAGTGAGTGGGTCAGTGAATGAGTGGGTGAGTGAGTGGGTGAGTGAGTGAGTGGGTAGGTGAGTGGGTGAGTGAGTGGGTGAGTGAGTGGGTGGGTGAGTGAGTGAGTGGGTGGGTGGGTGAGTGGGTGGGTGAGTGAGTGGGTGAGTGAGTGAGTGAGTGGTGGGTGGGTGAGTGAGTGAGTGGGTGAGTGGGTGAGTGGGTGGGTAAGTGAGTGGGTGAGTTAATGGGTTAGTGAGTGGGTTAGTGATGAGATTAGTGAGTGGGTCAGTGAATCAGTGGGTGAGTGAGTGGGTGAGTGAGTGAGTTAGTGGGTGAGTGGGTGAGTGAGTGGGTGAGTCGGTGAGTGGGTGGGTGAGTGAGTGGTGAGTGGGTGGGTGGGTNAGTGGGTGGGTGAGTGAGTNGGTGAGTGGGTGAGTGAGTGAGTGTGTGGGTGGTGGGTGGGTGAGTGAGTGGGTGAGTGAATGAATGAGTGAGTGAATGAGTGAGTGAGTGAATGAATGGGTGAGTGAGTGAGTAAGTGGGTGAGTGGGTGAGTGGGTGGGTGAGTGAGTGGGTGAGTGGGTGGGTGAGTGATTGAGTGAGTGGGTCAATGAGTGAGTGAGTGGGTGAGTGAGTGACCTGCAGGGGCTGCAGGAAACAGTCCAGGATGCGAAGGAATCCGGCCACCAGATTCACGTCCACAGAGGCCACCGGCTCCACCGCACTGGCACGCACCCAGCGCACCGCGTCCTGTACACAGCACACACAGTACACAGACACAGTACACACGCAGAACACACACAGTACACACACAGTACACACACAGTAGTGTATAATAGTGTAGGACTCGTACTGACGCAACAGCTTCTTTGTCTTCTCGGTTCTTATTAACACGTATAGTTCACAACTCCCCATCAACATCACTCAATGTCCCTACCGTATACTATACTCTCTTGTCTACCGCTACCGTATACTATACTCTCTTGTCTACTGCTACCGTATACTATACTCTCTTGTCTACTGCTACCGTATACTATACTCTCTTGTCTACTGCTACCGTATACTATACTCTCTTGTCTACTGCTACCATATACTGTACTCTCTTGTCTACCGCTACCGTATACTATACACTCTTGTCTACTGCTACCGTATACTATACTCTCTTGTCCACTGCTACCGTATACTATACTCTTTTGTCTACCGCTACCGTATACTATACTCTCTTGTCTACTGCTACCGTATACTATACTCTCTTGTCTACCGCTACCGTATACTATACTCTCTTGTCTACTGCTACCGTATACTATACTCTCTTGTCTACTGCTACCGTATACTATACTCTCTTGTCTACTGCTACCGTACTATACTCTCTTGTCTACTGCTACCGTATACTATACTCTCTTGTCTACTGCTACCGTATACTATACTCTCTTGTCTACTGCTACCGTATACTATACTCTCTTGTCTACTGCTACCGTATACTATACTCTCTTGTCCACTGCTACCGTATACTATACTCTCTTGTCCACTGCTACCGTACACTATACACTCTTGTCTACTGCTACCGTATACTATACTCTCTTGTCTACTGCTACCGTATACTATACTCTCTTGTCTACTGCTACCGTACACTATACACTCTTGTCTACTGCTACCGTATACTATACTCTCTTGTCTACTGCTACCGTACACTATACACTCTTGTCTACTGCTACCGTATACTATACTCTCTTGTCTACTGCTACCGTATACTATACTCTCTTGTCCACTGCTACTGTATACTATACTCTCTTGTCTAATGCTACCGTATACTATACTCTCTTGTCCACTGCTACCGTATACTATACTCTCTTGTCCACTGCTACCGTACTACACTCTCTTGTCTACTGCTATCGTATACTTTACTCTCTTGTCTACTGCTACCGTACTACACTCTCTTGTCCACTGCTACCGTACTATACTCTCTTGTCTACTGCTACCGTATACTACACTCTCTTGTCCACTGCTACCGTACTATACTCTCTTGTCTACTGCTACCGTACTACACTCTCTTGTCTACTGCTACCGTATACTATACTCTCTTGTCTACTGCTACTGTACTATATTCTCTTGTCCACTGCTACCGTACTATACTCTCTTGTCTACTGCTCCATCTCTTCCTCTATCTGACTCTTGTCCCAGGCACCAACCAACTCCAACTCCGACTCCAACACCAACTCCCATTTCTCCCCACGCTCTTTGCCTTCATCCCCGAACCAATTTGCCCCAATGAATTAATCAGAATCATCCCCCGCTTTGCTACTCGCCCCCAGCCCTCAGCGTCACGTGATGTTGTTGTTGTAGACACCGCGTCGCTCATCTCAGACACTCACACCTCTCGACCAATCACCGGCCTGCATCCTCAGTTACCCCAAACACCTGCGGCCTCCCCTAATTACCTCACCCCCTTAATTGGCGCAATGACAACAGTGTGACGCCCCTCTCCCCGTGTCCCCGTTTGCCCTCACTGTCCTCACTGTCCTCACTGCCCTCACTGTCCTCACTGTCCTCACTGTCCTCACTGTCCGCCGCATGTCTGTATCATAACCCAACGCGTGACGCGTGTTTTCTCAAGTATAGTATAGTTTATAGTAGTATAGTGTAGTGTATAGTGTAGTGTATAGTGTAGTGTATAGTAGTGTATAGTGTAGTGTATAGTGTAGTGTGTAGTGTATAGTGTAGTGTATAGTGTAGTGTATAGTAGTGTAGTGTATAGTGTATAGTGTATATAGTAGTATATAGTGTAGTGTATAGTGTAGTGTATAGTAGTGTAGTGTATAGTAGTGTATAGTGTAGTGTATAGTGTAGTGTATAGTGTACAGTGTAGTGTATAGTGTAGTGTATAGTGTAGTTTATATTGTAGTGTATAGTGTAGTAGTGTATAGTGTAGTGTATAGTGTAGTGTATAGTGTATCGCATCCGTACCGGCAGCAGGCGCTGGATGAGCGATCGCAGCGCCGGCACGAGTGCGCTGGCCGGCGCGGCGAGCCTGCCCAGCCAGGCCTCGGTGAGGGTGGAGAGGGTGAGGGTCAGGGCGCCCAGGTAGACCATCCCGCAGCGCGACACCGTCGCCGGGGACGCCACGGCCAGGTCCTGCACCTCGAACACCATCGTCTGGGACTGGGGGGGGGGGGCGGTGGTGGTGGGGGGCAGAGAGAGAGAATATCACAGAGGTGAACCTCCCCCCGCCTCTCCCCCGCCTCTCCCCCCCACCTCTCCCCCCCCCACCTCTCCCCCCCGCCTCTCCCCCCCTCTCCCCCCACCCTCCCCCCCTCTCACCTCGGTGAGTTTGATGATCTCCCCCGAGCTGAGGCAGAGCTTCTTGTTGTCGTCCAGCACCGTGTTCATGTTCTCTATCCACACGGCGTCCACGGGGCCATCCAGCACGTACCAAAACCGCCCGGCACCACCACCACCACCACCGCCACCACCACCACCCGCGCCAGCCACGGCGGCCACACCGGCACGGATCAGCGAGGACAGAATGCCGTCCGTCCTGCATGGAGCAGCAGCAGGAGGAAGGGGAAGAATCACAGCGGTGGCGTTCACTCACTCAGTCGCTCACTCAGTCACTCAGTCAGTTAGTCAGTCACTCACTCAGTCACTCAGTCACTCACTCAGTCACTCNGTCAGTCACTCACNCAGTCACTCACTCNGTCAGTCAGTCAGTCACTCACTCAGTCAGTCACTCAGTCAGTCACTCACTCACTCACTCAGTCACTCAGTCAGTCACTCACTCAGTCACTCACTCAGTCACTCAATCGCTCACACGCTCACTCAGTCGCTCATTCAGTCACTCAGTCAGTCACTCACTCACTCACTCACTCAGTCACTCAGTCGCTCACATACTCAGTCACTCACTCAGTCACTCACTCACTCNGTCACTCACTCACTCAGTCACTCACTCAGTCAGTCACTCAGTCACTCACTCACTCAGTCAGTCGCTCACTCAGTCACTCACTCAGTCACTTAGTCACTTAGTCACTCACTCAGTCACTCACTCAGTCACTCAGTCAGTCGCTCAGTCAGTCAGTCACTCAGTCACTCACACGCTCACTCAGTCACTCAGTCAGTCACTTGGTCAGTCACTTAGTCACTCACTCAGTCACTAGTCAGTCGCGCACTCAGTCAGTCAGTCAGTCACTCACTCACTCAGTCGCTCACTCAGTCGCTCACTCACTCACTCAGTCGCTCACTCAGTCACTCACTCACCCACTCCCTCACTCACTCACCCACTTACTCATCCAGTCATTCACTCACTCGCCAAGTCGCTCACTCGCTCAGTCACTCACCTACTCACTCACCCACCCACCACTCACTCAGTCGCTCACCCGCTCACTCAGTCACTCACTCACTCAGTCGCTCACTCACTCACTCGCTCGCTCACTCACTCACTCAGTGAATCGCTCACTCACTCACTCGCTCAATCACCCACTCACTCACCCACTCACTCACTCGCTCACTCACTAACTCAATCACCCACTCACCCACCCACCCACTCACTCACCACCCACTCACTCACCCACCACTCACNNACTCACCCACTCACTCACTCACTCACCCACTCACTCACTCACCCACCCACCNACCACTCACCACTCGTGAGTGAGCAGGTCAAACTCCCCGTACAGCTGCCCCATGCTGATGGACTTGGGGTTCATCACGTGCACCGTGACCCCCTCGTAGCGGCCGCCACTCGGCGCCTGCTGCCCCCGCAGGGACGTGAGGGCCTCCGCCAGCACCCGGTAGCACTGCACACAGACAAAGGTGGCCCAGGTAGCTTCCAGCAGGACAGCAGGGGCAAGTGCCCGTGGCAGTACCAGAGATGCACAGACAAAGGTGGCCCAGGTAGCCTCAAGCAGGGCAGCAGGGGCAAGTGCCCGTGGCAGTACCAGAGATGCACAGACAAAGGTGGCCCAGGTAGCCTCCAGCAGGGCAGCAGGGGCAAGTGCCCTTGGCAGTACCAGAGATGCACAGACAAGGGTTGCCCAGGTAGCCTCCAGCAGGCAGCAGGGGCAAGTGCCCTTGGCAGTACCAGAGATGCACAGACAAAGGTGGCCCAGGTAGCCTCCAGCAGGGCAGCAGGGGCAAGTGCCATTGGCAGTACCAGAGATGCACAGATAAAGGTTGCCCAGGTAGCCTCCAGCAAGGCAGCAGGGGCAAGTGCCATTGGCAGTACCAGAGATGCACAGACAAAGGTTGTCCAGGTAGCCTCCAGCAGGGCAGCAGGGGCAAGTGCCATTGGCAGTACCAGAGATGCACAGACAAAGGTGGCCCAGGTAGCCTCAAGCAGGGCAGCAGGGGCAAGTGCCCTTGGAAGTACCAGAGATGCACAGACAAAGATGGCCCAGGTAGCCTCCAGCAAGGCAGCAGGGGCAAGTGCCCTTGGCAGTACCAGAGGAGGAGGTAGAGGAGGAGGTAGAGGAGGTGGAGGAGGTAGAGGTAAAGGTGATAGAGGTAAAGGTGGAGGAGGAGGGGGATAGCCTACTTGGGTCTTGCCGGCCCCGGTGACTCCCACCAGCATGAGTCCGTGCCGCACCAGCGTCGTGTCGTGCAGCTGGCCGCACTTCCTGATGAAGCCTGCGGGGTGACACGGCGTGAGTCCACCACTGCAGTGAGTCCACCACCACCACTCTAGTGAGTCCACAACCACTCCAGTGAGTCCACCACCACTCTAGTGTGTTTTGGGTCATTGTCATGTTGGAATACCCATCCACGACTCATTTTCAATGCCCTGGCTGAGGGAAGGAGGTTCTCACCCAAGATTTGACGGTACATGGCCCCGTCCATCGTCCCTTTGATGCGGTGAAGTTGTCCTGTCCCCTGAGCAGAAAACACCCCCAAAGCATAATGTTTCCACCTCCATGTTTGAAGGTGGGGATGGTGTTCTTGGGGTCATATGCAGCATTCCTCCTCCTCCAAAACGGCGAGTTGAGTTGATGCCAAAGAACTCCATTTTGGTCTCATCTGACCACAACACTTTCACCCAGTTGTCCTCTGAATCATTCAATGTTCATTGGCAAACTTCAGACGGGCATGTATATGTGCTTTCTTGAGCAGGGGGACCTTGCGGGCACTGCAGGATTTCAGTCCTTCACGGCGTAGTGTGTTACCAACTGTTTTCTTGGTGACTATGGTCCTAGCTGCCTTGAGATCATTGACAAGATCTTCCCGTGTAATTATGGGCTGATTCCTCACCATTCTCATGATCATTGCAACTCCACGAGGTGAGATCTTGCATGGAGCCCCAGGCCGAGGGAGATTGACAGTTCTTTTGTGTTTCTTCCATTTGCGAATAATCGCACCAATTGTTGTCACCTTCTCACCAAGCTGCTTGGCGATGGTCTTGTAGCCCATTCCAGCTTTGTGTAGGTCTACAATCTTGTCCCTGACATCCTTGGAGAGCACTTTGGTCTTGGCCATGGTGGAGAGTTTGGAATCTGATTGATTGATTGCTTCTGTGAACAGGTGTCTTTTATTCAGGTAACAAGCTGAGATTAGGAGCACTCCCTTTAAGAGTGTGCTCCTAATCTCAGCTCGTTACCTGTGTAAAAGACACCTGGGAACCAGAAATCTTTCTGATTGAGAGGGGTCAAATACTTATTTCCCTCATTAAAATGCAAATCAATTTATAACATTTTTGACATGCGTTTTTCTGGATTTTTTTGTTATTCTCTCTCACTGTTCAAATAAACCTACCATTAAAGTTATAGACTGATCATTTCTTTGTCAGTGGGCAAATGTACAAAATCAGCAGGGGATCAAATACTTTTTTCCCTCACTGTATAATAGTGTATAGTGTAGTGGAAAGCAGTGTATATTGGAGTGTATAGTAGTGTATAGTGTTGTGAATAATAGTGTATAGTGTAGTGTATAGTGTAGTGTATAGTAGTGTATAGTGTAGTGTATAGTGTAGTTTATAGTGTAGTGTAGTAGTGTATAGTGTAGTGTATAGTGTAGTGTATAGTAGTGTATGTATAGTAGTGTAGTGTATAGTGTATATAGTAGTGTATAGTAGTGTATAGTGTAGTGTAATTAAGCTTGTGCCGGAGGCCACGGGGGACAGGCATCTATAACGTCTCCTGGCCAAACCCCATTTGGCGGAGCCAGGAGACTGAATCTTTACCCTCGGGCTCCTCCAGAAACAACAAAAAGCCACTACGGATGGCCACGTGGAATGTTCGAATGTTCACTGCAGAGGAGAGGCTGCCACTCCTCTGTCGGGAGCTAGATCGGTACCGCCTGGATCTCTGTGATATTCAGGAGGTCCGGTGGACCGGCTCTGGCTCCTGCCACCATGAGAGGTGGACAGTCCTCTATCGGGCAGGAGACCTTACTAGTTGGCTGTGTAGGGTGGTGGCGGGTTTTAACGACACATTTATATATTTGCGCGATCTCCTGCCCATGCCCCCACTCACACCACCACCCACTCCCACCACTCACACCACCACCTCCATGACCCCCACCACCACCACTACCACCACCCCCCCCCCGCCACCCTCCCACCCCCACCACCAAGTCCAACCCCCCATCTCCAACCCCACCACCCCTCCACCACCACCACCCCACCAGCCCCCACCCCACCACCCCCTACCACCACCACCACCCCCACCCCACCACCCCCCCCCACCCCACCACCCCCTACCCACCACCCCTACCCCCACCACCCCCCACCCCCCACGACCCCCCACCCCACCACCCCCCTACCCACCACACCACCCCCACCCCCACCACCACCCCCACCCCACCACCCCCTACCCACCACCACCACCCCACCACCACCACCCCCTGCCCACCACCACCACCCCTACCCCACCACCCCCACGACCCCCCACCCCAACCCCCTACCCACCACCATCACCCCCCCACCCCCCCACCCCACCACCCCCCTACCCACCACCACCACGCCCCACCCCACCACCCCCTACCCACCACCACCCCCTACCCCCACCACCCCCCACGACCCCCCACCCCCCACCCCCAACCCACCACCACCACCCTCCCACCCCCACCACCCCCCACCCACCACCCCCTACCCACCACCACCACCCCCACCCCACCCCACCCCCCCCTACCCACCACCACCACCCTACCCACCACCACCCCCCTACCCACCACACCACCCCACCCCCCNACCACCACCACCCCCTACCCCCACCCCGACCCCCACCCTCCCCACCGCCTCTCACCGTCTTCATCCCGGAGGCCTCTGGAGAGGCAGGCGACCCTCAAGGCGCCTTCCAGCGCGTCGTGGGACGCGGGGGAGGGGCCGGGGGCGGGGCCGGGTGAGGGGTGGGGCCGGGGAGGGGCGGGGGAGGGGCGGGGGATGGGGCGGGGNCGGGGGGTCGTGACCCCGGCGCGTGCGGGGGAACAGGTCGGCCACGATGCCCTCGAACAGGGCGAGGTCCTCCTCCAGGAACTTGGGCACGTTGGCGTCACGCAGCGCACGCAGGCAGAGCAGCTCCTGGGGTGGGGTGGGGGTGAGGGGGTGGGAGGTGAGGGTGGTGGGTGGGTGAGTGAGGGTGGTGGGTGGGTGAGGGTGGGTGGTGGGTGGGATGGGTGAGGTGGGTGGGGTGGTGGGTGGGGGTGGTGGGTGGGTGGGTGGTTGGTGGGTGAGTGGGGGTGGGATTGGTGAGGGGTGGAGGGTGGGTGAGGGTGGGGGACGGTAGGTGGGTGGGTGAAGATGGGGGGTGGGTGGTTTAGGGTGGGGTGGGTGAGGGTGGGGGTGGTGGTGGATGGGTGATGGGTGGGTGGGGGTGGGTGGGGGACGGCGGGTGGGTGGGTGAAGGTGGGGGTGGGTGGGTGGTGAGGGTGGGTGGGGGTGGGTGGGTGGGTGAGGGTGGGTGGGGTGGGGGTGGTTGATGGGTGGGTGGGGAGTGGTGGGTGAGGGTGGGGTGGGGTGGGGGTGGTGGGTGGGTGATGGGTGGGTGGGGTGNTGGGTGAGGGTGGGGTGGTGGTGAGGGTGGGGTGGGTGAGGGTGGGGGTGAGGGTGGGGTGGTGGTGGGTGAGGGTGGGTGGTGGNTGGGTGGGTGAGGGGTGGTGGGTGGGTGGTGGGTGAGGGTGGTGGGGTGGTGTTGGTGGATGAGGGTTGGGTGGTGGGTGGGTGGGTGAGGGTGGTGGTGTGGTGGGTGAGGGTGGTGGTGGGTGGGTGAGGGTGGGGTTGGTGGTGGGTGGGTGAGGGTGGGGTTGGTGGTGGGTGGGTGAGGGGTGGTAGTAGTCGCAGCAGCATCCACACAGAGACACCCACACAAAGACAAAGATCCCCGTGTAGCCTGTAACAGGCTGTTGGGGCAAGTTGCTGTTAGCGAGTAGCAGCACCTCTGAATTCTACCGGCACTGTGACACACGAGGGGCGGGTGGCCAGCACCACGCCCGGCCGCCTTTGTCTCCCTCGTGGCGATGCCCACACATCGCACCGGGTGCTCAGGTCAAAATAATCGTCACCGGTGTGGGCCGTGAGCGGGAATCGAAGTCGGGTTACCGGGTGCAGAGCACAGCGCGCTAACCACTACAGACAACAACAACAACCGCCATTGGTCACTAAGTGGCGGTGACGTCACCACGACGCTTGTGCCAGGCCATGTGCACCTTGAGGCCACGTGAAGTGTCGAACGTCCGCCGGCAGGTCACGGGGCAGACCCAGCAGGTGCCATGGGTTGATTTACTGAGATGACCGAGATGACTGGTTTATGCACCACCTGTGCCCCCTACTGTGCCAACTTGCTGTGCTTTAGCCACCCGGCGCTCCGCTCGTTGTTGGCGTCGCTCCTCTGCCCTCTGTTGTTGTTGGAGGGTGACTGCCTCCAACTGCCCAGTAGCGTCCTTCACGAGCCTCCTCCAGAGGCCGATCTTGACACCGCTGGTACCAGTCATCGGCAAGTCCACTCAGCTCCACGTCATCCTGTACCACATCACTCCATCTCTTCTCCAGTCCATGCCGCGCCCGTTTAGCCCCCTCGATCCGGCCGAACAAAAGCTGTTTAGGCATGCGGTGGCTGAGCATGCGGGCTACATGACCCAGCCAACGCAGCCTTGCCTGCCGGAGGAGCTCACCGATGGGACTTTGCCCAGATCTTTCAAGGATTTGTGAGCTTCTCACACAATCCAGCCTGGTTAAACCCACGATGGATCGTAGGCAGGCCAGCCTAAATGGTTCAAACCGGTGAATATATTCCATTAGGGGGGTCCATGTTTCGCAGGCGTAGAGAAGAGAGGGAATGACTGTGGCTAAGAAGAGTGGAGTGAGAGACCAGGTAGCTTCCACACAGCGTTACGCAACCGATGAAAAAATAATGCCGCTGGACTGATTCGGAGTGAGACCTCTGCTGTCAACCCGGAGCTGGTCATGAGCACACTGCCCAGGTATGGGAAACTCTCCACTCTCTCCACAATTGCCCCATCACAGATTGGAAGTTGTGGGGTGGAGTGTCCGATGGTACAAAATACCCAGGCAGGTGCTTAGTTTTGGTGGGGCTGATGGTAAGGCCCCACTTCTTAGTGGCACACTCCAGGTTCAGCGCAGCGCCTCCAACTCCTCCTCTGAGTGAGCCGCAATTAAGGTCGTGGCATACATAACAGGCTGACATAAGAGCCATCCCTCGACGCACCCAGGCTCGATCAGCCTCCCATTGTATCTGTACAAGATGGAAATTCCTCCGGTATAGCTACTGAACTTCACGAACTATGCAGTATATGGTTCACGAACTTAATTCGTGACTGACTCTGGTCGGGAACCGAATTGCGTGAACCGAGGCACATTTTCCCAAGGGTTCAATGTAAATCCGGTTAATCCGTTCTGACCTTTTTTTTGGTTTTTGAAGCACAAAAATATGAAACAAAACAATACACATTCTGTATACTGTACAGTATAGTAATGTATAAAGAGGAACACTACCTCTTAGATGCTTCTGGGGAGGAAGGCAGGTGGGAGCGGGTGCGGTTATTGTTTGGAGGGATCCCATAAGCTGAAATGTGAACTGTACAATACAGATACAGTATTGTACAGTACAGTAGTACAGTACAGTACTGGTGCTAAAAAGCACACCAAAAATAAAGTCACTGAAGTGTCTTCACAGTACTCACAGTACTTCTTTTGTGTCTCTGCTTCTCTCCAGATCTTCCTACTCCGACCATGTGACAGCCGGAATTAGCATAAAAATGGCCGCGGCTCCTGTTTGACCGAAGGGAGTTCGTGAACAGCATATTTTTATGAAATTTTCTGTTCTGAACCAGTTGTTNGTGAACCGAAGCGTTCGTGAACTACGTGGTCGAAATAGATGTTAAATAATGTTGGAGCCAGACGACATCCCTGTCGCACCCCAAGGTGTACAGGGAATGGCTCTGACTCCGGCCACGTAGTTTTACCCGGGCCCGCTCACCATCATGCAGGTCCTTAATGAGCGTGAGCAGAGGGTCAGAGACTCCGAAAGCACGAAGAACAACCCAGATCCCAGGCCTACTGATGGTTGCATAGGCCTTGACCAGGTCAATAAAGCAGAAATGTACTCACAGGGGTGACTTCTTCTTCCAATATTTGAAGCACCACAGCCTCAGCAGGGTCATCCCTACTTTGTCCCATGATGGTTTCCTGGCTGAGGGATTTCCTGTCCCCCAGGACATCACAGAAATGCTCAGCAAATCTGCAAACCTGTTCCTGGGGGTGGGAAATTGGATCAACGTTCTTTCCCCTAATGATGGTAATAGGTGTGGTGCTGCAGGTTACTTTTTTGATGGAGTTAAATAGGGATTTGTGATCGCAGGCCATTGAGGCAGACTCCATCTCCTCAGCAACCCATGACCACCACCCATTCTTACAGCGCCTCACGGCTCTCCGAACCTCCGAGCGAAGGCTGCAGTAAGCCTCATCATTCTGACGTGGGATGCTGTAGACGATTAGAGTGGGCCTGTCACTTTTTCTCAACCAGCCTGAACACCTCTATCAGCCAGGGTCTCTGGGGAGGTCTGGACCAAAGCAGCCATTGCAGCTGCATGAGTCACAGTTCTAAACCTCGTCCATTTGCCCTCAACATCAGGAGGAGTGGGGACGATGCCATCCCCAGCCGCAAACGATGATGAAATTCTCGCTTACAACTTCCATCAGCTAGCTGAGACCATGCCACTATGCGTTTGAATGGTGTCTGGGTGTACACCCACCACTGGAGTGGAAGAATGGCAGGCGCATCTTAGTGGTCGATGGTCAGAGGGCAGATCAGCTCCACGGTAGGTCCTGGTGTCAAGGACATGGGCTCACATCCGCTGGTCCGTCACTATGTAGTCCAGCAGATGTTCTTCCTTGGACCCGGCATGCATCCATGATGTTGCGTGGATGCGCGATGCCAGAACAGCATGTTGATAATTACAAGCCCATGGGCTGCACAAAAATGTAGCAGCCTCCTACTGTTATTAAGCTGATCTGGCCCATGCCTTCCAATCACTCCAGACCAAGTACCAGCATCATGACCAACTCGGGCATTGAAGTCACCCAACAAATGACTATCCTGAGGGCCACTTTAGCCAGCACCTGTGACAGGTCATAGAAGGCATCTGACTCATCGGCTTTGCCTGCATCCCTCCACAGATGTTCGTCTTCGGTGGGGGCATAAGTAACCACGACCACCACTCCTTGCCTCCGGTTGATGGGAAGGCGAGCCCAAAGTATCCCACACACCTCACCATCACGCTCCCACGCCCCCTTCGTTCTTTTGTTCACACTCCCTGTTGTTTGGCAGTCTCCTGCCCCGAGTGGAGGACTGTCCACCCCTCATGGTGGCAGGAGCCAGAGCCGGTCCACCGGACCTCCTGAATATCACAGAGATCCAGGCAGTACCGGTCCAGCTCCTGACAAAAGAGTGGCAGCCTCTCCTCCGCAGTGAGCATTTGAACATTCCACGTGGCCACCCGCAGTGGTGTTTCGTTGTTTCTGGAGGAGCCCCGAGGGTGAAAATTCTATCTCCTGGCTCTGCCAATTAGGGTTTGGCCAGGAGACGTCAAAAACAACCTCCTACCTCCTTGTGGTGCCGTATGGGCAACACTGTCGTGGACAGTGCTGTGGGGGAGGGTCAATGCCCATTGGCCTCTCCCCTCATGGCATCTGTGACCACCACAGTGGCTAAACGGGGGCTCTGGACGGGTGCGAGGGGCTGGTAACCCTTCCACCTTCAATGAATTACCACGAGACTACGATATAAACACACAAAGACACACACACACTCCACACACGTGAACACACACGTGAACACACACAGACACACACCCTCACACCCACCTCGTCCATGTGTGGCTGCTCCCGTTTGAGATTGCCGGCAGTGGAGATCACCGTCTTCACGGCCCTCATGCCAAAGTCGTAGTGGTCCTAGACGCAGACGTGGCAGAGGGCAGCGGTGGTGGTTGTGGTGGTGGTGATGGTGGTTGTAGTGGTGATGGTGATGATGGTGGTGGTGATGGTGATGATGGTGGTGGTGATGGTGGTGATGGTGGTGATGGTGGTGTTGGTGGTGGTGATGGTGGTGTGTTGTTGGTGGTGGTGTTGGTGATGGTGGTGGTGTTGTTGGTGGTGGTGGTAGTGGTGATGGTGGTGGTGGTGTTGGTGTGGTGATGTTGTTGGTGGTGGTGATGGTGGTGGTGTTGGGTGGTGTTGGTGGTGCGTGTTGTTGGTGGTGGTTGTTGGTGGTTGCGGTGGTGGTGGTGATGGTGGTGATGATGGTGGTGGTGATGGTGGTTATGGTGGTGGTGGTGTTGGTGGTGATGATGGTGATGATGGTGTCTCCCCGCGTGTCTCCGTGTCTCCACGTGTCTCAGCGTGTCTCCTCGCGTGTCTCCGTGTCTTCCCGCGTGTCTCCCCGTGTGTCTCCGTGTGTCTCTGTGTCTCCCCGTGTCTCCGCGTGTCTCCGTGTGTCTCCCTGCGTCTCTCCCCGTGTGTCTCTCCGTGTCTCCCCGTGTCTCCCCTGTGTCTCCCGCGTGTCTTCCGTGTCTCCCCGCGTGTCTCCCGTGTCTCCGCGTGTCTCCCCGCGTGTCTCCCGTGTCTCTCCGTGTCCCGTGTCTCCCCGTGTCTCCCCGCGTGTCTCCGAGTCCCCGCGTGTCTCCCCGTGTCTTTCCGAGTCCCCGCGTGTCTCCCGAGTCTCCCCGTGTCTCTCCCCGTGTCTCCCCGTGTGTCTCCGAGTCTCCGTGTGTCTCTCCGAGTCTCTCCGTGTCTCCCCGTGTCTCCCCGTGTCTCCCGTGTGTCTCCCCGTAGCTCCCCGTGTCTCCCGTGTCTCCCGTGTCTCCCCGTCTGTCTCCACGTGTCTCCCTGCGTGTCTCCCGTGTCTCCCTGCGTGTCTCCCGGCTCGCCTGTGAGCTGAGCTGCTCCGACACGAGCTTGAATGTGGTGGTGATCTTCTTGGCCAGCATGCCGGCGTCTCCCCGTGTCTCCCCGTGTCTCTCCCCGTGTCTCCCCGTGTCTCCGTGTCTCCCCACTCACCTGTGAGCTGAGCTGCTCTGACGCGAGCTTGAACGTGGTGGTGATCTTCTTGGCCAGCATGCCGTGTCACCCCGTGTCTCTCCCCGTGTCTCCCCGAGTCTCCCTCTCCCCGTGTCTCCCCCTCTCTCTCCCGTGTCTCCCGTGTCTCCCCGTGTCTCCCTCCCTGTCTCTGTCTCTCTCCGAGTGTCTCCCGTGTGTCTCCGTGTGTCTCCGTGTCTCCCCGCGTGTCTCCGTGTGTCTCCCCACGTGTCTCTCCCGTGTCTCTCTCCGTGTCTCCCCACGTGTCTCCCCGCGTGTCTCCCCGCTCACCTGCGTGCTCAGCTGCTCCGACGCCAGCTTGAATGTGGTGGTGATCTTCTTGGCCAGTAGGCCGTGTCTCCCCGTATCTCCCCGTGTCTCCCCGTGTCTCTCCCCGTGTCTCTCCGCGTGTCTCCCCATGTCTCTCCGAGTCTCCCCGTGTCTCCCCGCGTGTCTCTCCCCGTGTCTCTCCGAGTCTCCCCGTGTCTCCCCGCGTCTCCCGCTCACCTGTGAGCTGAGCTGCTCCGACGCGAGCTTGAACGTGGTGGTGATCTTCTTGGTCAGCATGCCGTGTCTCCCGTGTCCCCGTGTCTCCCCGTGTCTCCCNTGTCTGTGTCTCTTTCTCCCCCGTGTCTGNCTCTCTCCGTCTCCGTGTGTCTCCCCGCGTCCCCCTGTCTCCCCGGTCTCCCCGTGTCTCCGTGTGTCTCCGCATGTTTCCCCACTCACCTGTGAGCTGAGCTGCTCCGACGCCAGCTTGAACGTGGTGGTGATCTTCTTGGCCAGTAGGCCGGCGTCGTCGAAGCCGAACGAGTAGAGGGAGATCCGTGCGATCATCGCGTAGTCGGGCACCATCATCGCCACGGGGCGGAACAGCGCCTGGCGCACAGACAAAGGTGCCCCAGGTAGCCTTCACGAGAGCCGCGGAGGGGGGGCAAGTGCTCTGAGCAGTAGCGCAGACACAAAGACAAAGGTCCCCCGGGTAGCCTTTACAAGAGCCGGAGGGAGGGGCAAGTGCTCTGAGGAGTAGTGCAGACACAAAGACAAAGGTCCCCGGGTAGCCTCAACAGGGACGTAGGGGCAAGTGCTCTTAACAGCTTAACAGCACCAGAGATACAAAGACAAAGGTCCCCTGGGTAGCCTCAACAGGGAGGTAGAGGCAAGTGCTCTTAACAGTACCAGAGATACACAGACAAAGGTCCCCTGGGTAGCCTCAACAGGGCCGTAGGGGCAAGTGCCCTTAACAGCACCAGAAACACAAAGACAAAGGTCCCCTGGGTAGCCTTCAACAGGGCCGTAGGGCAAGTGCTCTTAACAGCACCAGAAACACAAAGACAAAGGTGAACCAAGGAGCTTCAACAAGGCTGTAGGGGCAAGTGCTCTTGCACGGTCCCGATGGTTCCACGATTCAGACCACTCTAACCACTCCAACCTCTCCAACCACTCCCACCACTCTGACCACTCTGTGTGAGTCGCTCTGTGTGAGTCGCTCTGCGTGAGTCACTCTGTGTGAGTCACTCTGTGTGAGTCACTCTGTGTGAGTCACTCTGTGTGAGTCGCTCTGTGTGAGTCACTCTGAGTGAGTCGCTCTGAGTGAGTCACTCTGTGTGAGTCGCTCTGCGTGAATCGCTCTGTGTGAGTCGCTCTGCGTGAGTCGCTCTGTGTGAGTCGCTCTGAGTGAGTCGCTCTGCGTGAGTCACTCTGAGTGAGTCACTCTGCGTGAGTCTTCACCTTGAGGTTGTCGGGCAGCTCGGTGCGCCCTGCGTATCCGGGGTTCATGGTGATGAAGACGGCGCACGACGTCACCAGCGGGATCTCCACCCCTCGAACATGAAGCGGGACACCTGCGGGGGAAGGGGGGAGGGAGGGGGACGCGGGGGAGGGAGGGAAGGGGGAGGGAGGGAGGGGGAGGGAGAAACGGGGTGGGAGGAGGGTGGGAGGAGGAGGGAGGGTGGGGTAGGGAAGAGGGAGAGAGGCAGGAGAGGGAGGGGAGGGAGAGAGGGAAGGATGGGGAGAGGGGGAGACGGAGGGGAGGGAGGGAAGAGGGAGGGAGGGGAGGGAGGGTAGGGGGAAGGAGGGAGGGGGAGGGGGACACGGGGGAGACAGAGTAGCGGGCTCTGGTATTACACAGCTACAGGCAAAGGTCCCCTAGGGTCATGCTGGGGGACCTTTGTCTGTAGCTGCCGCTCTAACCCACTGCTGCAGCTACTGGCAGCACTTGCCCCAACAGCCCTGTTGGAAGCTACCTGGGAGACCTTTGTCTGTAGCTGTGGCTAGGAGATGTTAACTACCTCGCCTGGTCTACAGGAGGTCGTGGGTTCGATCCCGACCTCCACAATGCCTGCTGATGTATATTTGGAGTCTGCGTCTCTCTCTCTCTCCAGGCATCGTCAGGGTCGGGATCGAACCCACAACCTCCTGCACACCAGGCGAGGTAGTTAACATCTCGTCAGGGTCGGGATCGAACCCACGACCTCCTGCACACCAGGCGAGGTAGTTAACATCTCATCAGGGTCGCGATCGAGCCCACGACCTCCTGTACACCTGGCGAGGTAGTTAACATCTCGTCAGGGTCGGGATCAAACCCACGACCTCCTGCACACCAGGCGTGGTAGTTAACATCTCGTCAGGGTCGGGATCGAACCCACGACCTCCTGTAGACCAGGCGAGGTAGTTAACATCTCGTCAGGGTCGGGATCGAACCCACGACCTGCTGTATACCAGACGAGGTAGTTAACATCTCGTCAGGGTCGGGATCGAACCCATGACCTCCTGCACACCAGGCGAGGTAGTTAACATCTCGTCAGGGTCGAGATCGAACTCACGACCTCCTGTAGACCAGGCGAGGTAGTTAACATCTCGTCAGAGTCGGTGTCCGTGGTTGTGCGCTGACCCGCTGTTGCTGCGCCCTCTGGATGGTGGTGATCTGCTGAGCCACCACGGAGAGCACCTCCACGTCGATCCGGTTAAACTCGTCAAAGCAGGCCCAGGCGCCGGCACTGGGGGGCACGGAGATAACCACCACGACCACCACCACAACAACAACCATCAGTATCACCACCACCATCAGTATCACCACCACCATCAGTATCACCACACAACCATCAGTATCACCACAACAACCAGTACACCACCACCACCACATATCACCACCACCACATCATATCACCACCACCACCACCATCAGTATCACCACCACCACATCAGTATCACCACCACCACCACCACCAATATCACCACCACCACAGTATCACCACCACCACCANATATCACCACCACCATCAGTATCACCACCACCACCACAACAACCATCAGTATCACCACCACCATCACCACCACCATCAGTATCACCACCACCATCAGCATCACCACCACCACCATCAGTATCACCACCACCACCAGTATCACCACCACCACCACCAGTATCACCACCACCATCAGTATCACCACCACCATCAGCATCACCACCACCACCATCAGCATCACCACCACCACCATCAACATCACCACCACCACCATCAGTATCACCACTACCACCACCAGTATCACCACCACCACCATCAGTATCACCACCATCAGTATCACCACCACCATCAGTATCACCACCACCATCAGCATCACCACCACCACCATCAGCATCACCACCATCAGTATCACCACAACCACCACCAGTATCACTAGCCACGCCCCACCTAGCCACGCCCCCTCTTAGCCACGCCCCACCTAGCCACGCCCCTCCTAGCCACGCCCCACCTAGCCACGCCCCCTCTTAGCCACGCCCCACCTGGCCACGCCCCCTGCTAGCCACGCCCCTCTTAGCCACGCCCCCTCCTAGCCACGCCCACCTAGCCACGCCCCCTCCTAGCCACGCCCCTCCTAGCCACGCCCCTCCTAGCCACGCCCACCTAGCCACGCCCCACCTAGCCACGCCCCTCCTAGCACCGCCCCCTCCTAGCCACGCCCCCTCCTAGCCACGCCCCTCCTAGCCACGCCCTCTTAGGCCCCGCCCCCTCTTAGCCACGCCCCTCCTAGCCACGCCCCTCCTAGCCACGCCCCTTCTAGCCACGCCCCTCCTAGCCACGCCCCCTCCTAGCCACGCCCCTCCTAGCCACGCCCCTTCTAGCCACGCCCCTCCTAGCCACGCCCCTCCTAGCCACGCCCCTCCTAGCCCTCCTAGCCCCTTCTAGCCCCTCCTAGCCCCTCCTAGCCCTCACCTGGCCAGGCCCTTGAGCAGCTTGCCCATGGCCAAGTAGTCGAGCTGGTCGGAGCAGTTGAAGACGACCGTCTGCACGGCCAGCGCCTTGCCCAGGTCCTTGGTGGTCTCCGTCTTGCCGGTGCCCGCCGGGCCGGCCGGGGCACCGCCAAACTTGAGGTGCAGCGCCCCGTCAGGGTCAGGTAGCACCTGGTGGTGGTGACGGTGGTGGTGGTGGGGGTGGTGGTGGTGAAGGTGGTGGTGACGGTGGTGGTGTGACGGTGGTGGTGACGGTGGTGGTGGTGGTGACGGTGGTGGTGACGATGGTGACGGTGGTGATGGTGGGGATGGTGATGGTGGTGGTGGTGACGGTGGTGGTGGTGACGGTGGTGGTGACGGTGGTGGTGACGGTGGTGGTGGTGGTGACGGTGAAGGTGGTGACGGTGATGGTGGTGGTGACGGTGGTGGTGACGGTGGTGGTGGTGGTGACGGTGAAGGTGGTGACGGTGATGGTGGTGGTGGCGGTGGTGGTGACGACAGTGGTGACGGTGGTGGTGACGGTGGTGGTGACGGTGGTGGTGGTGGTGACGGTGGTGGTGACGGTGTGGTGACGGTGGTGGGTGACGGTGGTGGTGACGACGGTGGTGACGTGGTGACGGTGGTGGTGACGGTGGTGGTGATGGTGGTGATGGTGACGGTGGTGACGACGGTGGTGGTGGTGACGGTGGTGGTGATGGTGGTGGTGGTGGTGGTGACGGTGGTGATGGTGGGGATGGCCGGGAGAGAAAGAAGTGGAGGTGAGTGTGTGTATGGGTGAGTGTATGGGTGAGTGGGTGAGTGGGTATGTGAGTTCGTGTGTGAGTGAGTGGTTGAGTGGTGGTGTGAGTAAGTGAGTGTGTGAGTGATTGGGTGTGTGAGTGAGTGAGTGCGTGAGCGGGTGGTTGAGTGAGTGGGTGAGTAAGCCGGTGAATGGGTGAGTGAGTCAGTGGGTGAGTGAGTGGGTGGGTGAGTGAGTGAGTGAGTCAGTGGTGAGTGGGTGGATGAGTGAGTGGATGAGTGGACGGGTGAGTGAGCGGGTGAGTGAGCGGGTGAGTGAGTGAGCTGTGAGCGAGTGGCTGAGTGGGTGAGTGAGCAGGTGAGTGGGTGGGTGAGCGAGGGCTGAGTGGGTGAGTCAGTGGGTGACTGGGTGGGTGGATGAGTGAGTGGCTGAGTGCGTGAGAGTGCATGTGAGTCAATGGGTGACTGGGTGGGTGGATGAGCGAATGGCTGAGTGGCTGAGCGGGTGAGTGAGTGAGTGAGTGGCTGAGTGGGTGAGTGTGCCACCGCCCACCGTCGCTGCTCACCGATCGGTGAGTGGGGTGATGACAAGTCGCCCCGAGTTCCCAGGTACTCGTAGCCATAGAGGAACTCAGCGTTCACGGCCCGCACAACCAGATCCTCCTGGCTCCAGTAGTACCTGGGGCACACACAGCCCAGAGACACACCCAGCCCAGAGACTCAGCCAGCCCATAGACTCACAAAGCCCAGACTCACACAGCCTATAGACCCACACAGCCCACAGACCCACCCAGCCCAGAGACCCACCCAGCCCCCCTTAGCCCCTGGCTACAGGGGGCTAGGGGGCTACCTGAGTTGGCTGATCCACTCAAAGTCGTTGGTGGAGGAGACGTCCTCCCGCACCAAGGCCCCCACCACGTCCTGGGCATGAACCTCCACCACGATGAGTGCGGAGAGCACGGCACGCTGGGAGCGAGTCAGCTCACCACGCACCAGCGCCACCAGCTCAGCCAGCTGAGGAGGAGGTGAGGGGCGAGGGTGAGACTCACCACACAGACACACAGACTCACCACACAGAGACCCACAGACTCACGATGAGTGCGGAGAGCACGGCACGCTGGAAGCGAGTCAGCTCACCACGCACCAGCGCCACCAGCTCAACCAGCTGGTCACGGGGAGAGGGTGAGAGTGAGACTCACCACACAGACACACAGACTCACCACACAGAGACCCACAGACTCACCACACAGAGACCCATAGACTCACCACACAGAGACCCATAGACTCACCACACAGAGACCCACAGACTCACCACACAGATACCCACAGACTCACACACAGAGACCCATAGACTCACCACACAGAGACCCATAGAGACACACAGACTCACCACACAGAGACCCACAGACTCACCACACAGAGACCCATAGAGACATACAGACTCACCACACAGAGACCCACCACACACCCATAGACTCACTACACAAAGACCCATAGACTCACTACACAGAGACCCACACANGACNTCACCACACAGAGACCCACAGACTCACCACACAGAGACCTCATCACACAGACTCACCACAGAGAGACCCACAGACTCACCACACAGAGACCCACACAGAGACAGACTCACCACAGAGACCCACAACTCATCACACAGAGACCCACAGACTCATCACGTAGAGACCCACAGACTCACCACACAAGACCACAGACTCATTACACAGAGACCCACAGACTCACTACACAGAGTCGGAGCCATTCCCTGTTCACTTTGGGGTGCGACAGGATGTCCTCTGGCTCCAACATTATTTAACATCTATTTCCACCACGTAGTTCCTGACCCCTTCGATGGCTGCACCGGAGGAATTTCTATCTGGTACAGATAAAATGGGAGGCTGATCGATGGCCGGGTGCGGTCAAGGGATGGCTCCCTATTGGTCAACCACGTTATGTATGCCGATGATTTGGTAATAGCTGCTCATTTAGAAGAGGAGTTGGAGACGCTGCTGCTGAGACTGGAGCGTGCCACTAAGAGGTGGGGCCTTACCATCAGCCCCACCAAAACTAAGCACCTGCCTGGGTATTTTGTACCATCGGACACAACTCCCAATCGGTGATGGGCAGTAGTGGAGAGAGTGGAGAGTTTCCCATACCTGGGCAGTGTGCTTATGACCGGCTCCGGTTTGACAGCAGAGGTCTCACTCCGAATCAGTCGAGCGGCAATATCTTTACATCGGATGCGTAACGCTGTGTGGAAGCTACCTGGTCTGTCGCTCCACACGAAGCTTCAGGTCTTCTCGGCCACGGTCATTCCCTCCTTCTCTACGCTTGCAAAACGTGGACCCCCCTAATGGAGCATCTTTACCGGTTAGAAACATTTAGGCTGGCCTGCCTACGATCCATCCTGGGTTTAACCAGCTGGATTGTGTGAGGAGCTCACAATCCTTGAAAGATCTGGACAAAGTCCCATTGGTGAGCTCCTCCGGCAGGCAATGCTGCGTTGGCTGGGTCATGTAGCCCGCATGCCCAGCCACCGCATGCCCAAACAGCTTTTGTTCGGCACGTTAGGGGCACAGGTGGCACATCAGCCAGTCATCTCGGTCATCTCAGTCAGTCGACCCGTGGCACCTGCTGGGTCTGCCCCGGACCTATTGCCAGCGGGCATTCAACACTTCACGTGGCCTCAAGGTGCACATGGCCTGGCACAAGCGCCGTGGTGACGTCACCGCCACTTAGTGGCGAATGGCGGTTGTTGTTGATGTGATGATGTGTGTGTTGATGATGGTGTTGATGATGGTGATGATGGTGATGATGATGATGATTATATCGGGGACTCGCCTGTCCAGCCAGCAGCGGAGTGAGCCTGGAGGAGAGCTCCCCGTCCTCGATGGAGCGGGTCACCTCCTGCGTCCAGAACGTCTGGCACCCGGCGATGACGATCTGCCCGGGCCACTGAAGCACCCAGCTGCCTCGGGGGTCTGTGGGAACACGACGCAGAGTGGGGACAAGCCCTGGCTCGCTCACCAGCTCGCTCACCCACTCACTCACTCACTCACCCGCTCACTCACTTTCTCAGCTCGCTCACCCACTCACTCACCAGCTCGCCCACCCGCTCACTCACCAGCTCGCTCACCCACTCACTCACCAGCTCACTCACCAACTCACTCCCTGACTAGAGAGAGAGACAAGCCCTCCCTATAGAGAGAGTGGGTGAGTGAGTGTGGTNNGTGGTGNGTGGCGAGCGAGTGGTGTGTGTGTGGCAAGTGAAGTNNGATGGTGAGTGGTNAGTGAGTGTGAGTGAGTGAGCGAAGGTGAGTGAGTGAGTGACCTGGTGAGTGTCTGAGTGAGTGAGTGACTGAGTGAGTGAGTGAGTGAGTGAGTGAGTGGTGTGAGTGAGTGGTGGGTGAGTGAGTGGGTGGTGAGTGAGTGGGTGAGTGAGTGNGTGAATGAGTGGGTGAGTGAGTGAGTGAGCGAGCGAGTGAGTGTGTGAGTGGTGAGTGAGTGAGTGGTGAGTGAGTGAGTGGGTGAGTGAGTGAGTGAGTGAGCGAGTGACTGAGTGAGTGGTGAGTGAGTGAGTGAGTGAGTGGGTGAGTGAGTGAGTGAGTGAGTGAGCGACGTGAGTGAGTGAGTGAGTGAGTGAGTGAGTGAGCGAGCGAGTGAGTGAGTGGGTGAGTGACCTGGTGAGTGAGAGGGTGAGTGAGTGGGTGGGTGGGTGAGTGAGTGAGTGACCTAGCGAGTGAGTGAGTGAGTGACCTAGCGAGTGAGTGAGTGACCTAGCGAGTGAGTGAGTGAATGAGTTAGCGAGTGAGTGAGTGAGTGAGTGAGTGACCTAGTGAGTGAGTGAGTGGCCTAGTGAGTGAGTGAGCGAGCGAGTGTGTGAGTGAGTGAGTGAGTGGGTGAACGAGTAAGTGAGTGAGTGAGTGGGTGAGTGTGTGAGTGAGTGAGTGAGTGAGTNGGTGAGTGTATGAGTGAGTGAGTGGGTAAGTGGGTGAGTGAGTGAGTGAGTGACTGAGTGAGCGAGTAGTGAGTGACTCACGGTGGGTAGGCAGCGAGTGAGCGAGCAACGCCATCCCGCACGCTGTCCCTCATGACGCGTTCCACCTCCAGCAGCCAGTCCTCCACGTTGCCACGCGGCGCCAGCGGGCGGACCAGCTCCACGCGCTCACCCTCGCCACTCACCATGTGGGTGATGAGCAACTCGTGCTGCTGCTGCTGCTGCTGGAACACCAGCTGCAACACACACAGACTCATCACAACACTCATCACCACACTCATCACCACACACTCACCACACACACCACACACTCCACGCACTCACCCTCGCCATGTGGGTGATGAGCAACTCCTGCTGCTGAAACACCAGCTGCACCACACACACACCACCACCACACTCACAACTCACACTCATCATCACACACACACACCACACACACACGCTCACCCTCACCACTCACCATGTGGGTGATGAGCAACTCCTGCTGCTGTTGCTGAAACACCAGCTGCACCACACACACACCACCACCACACTCACAACTCACACTCATCATCACACACACACACCACACACACACGCTCACCCTCACCACTCACTATGTGGGTGATGAGCAACTCTGCTGAAACACCAGCTGCAACACACACACACACACCACACACACACACTCACCACACACACACCACACACACACCACACACACCACCACACACACTCACCACACACACTCACCACCACACTCCCACCACACTCACCACACACACTCACCACCACACTCACCACACACACACACCACACACGCCACACACACTCACCACCACACTCACCACCACACTCACCACACACACTCACCACTCACCACACACACACACTCACCACACTCACCACACACACTCACCACACACACTCACCACACACACTCACCACNACAACGACTCACCACACTCACCACCACACTCACCACNACACTCACCACACACACACACCCACACACACACACACACTCACCACACACTCACCACACTCACCACACACTCACCACACACTCACCACACTCACCACACACTCACCACACACACTCACCACACACACACCACACACACACTCAGTCACCACACTCACCACACACACACACACACACACTCACCACACACACACACCACACACACACTCACACCACACTCACACACTCACCACACACTCACCACCACACACACACATACACAACACACACCACACACACACACCACACACACTCACCACCACACTCACCACACACACTCACCACCACACT
This sequence comes from Lethenteron camtschaticum, assembly GCA_018977245.1. Lineage (NCBI taxonomy): Eukaryota > Metazoa > Chordata > Hyperoartia > Petromyzontiformes > Petromyzontidae > Lethenteron > Lethenteron camtschaticum. The sequence continues at coordinate 66,709 of WFAB01001539.1, read as the reverse complement.
CACCACACACACACACACACTCACCACACACACACCACACACTCACCACCACACTCACCACACACACACCACACCCACCCTCATCACCACACTCACCACACACTCACACACACACTCACAACACACGCTCACCACACACACACACACACACCACATACCACTCACACACCACTACACTCACCACCACACACACTACACACACCACACACAGACACACACCACACACACACACACACTCACCACCACACTCACCACACTCACCACACTCACCACCACACTCACCACCACACACACATACACAACACACACCAAACACACACACCACACACCCCACATACACACCACACACACCACACTGTGTGGTGATGGGCACTTACGCTGGCGATGTTCTCGAAGCACACACCACACACACCACACACACACACCACACACACACCACACACACACACACACACACCACACACACACCCCGCATACACACACCACACACACACACACACACCACACACACACCACACACACACCACACACACACCACACACACCACCCCACACACCACACACACANACACACACCCCACACACCCCACACACACCACACCACACACACACNCCACACACACACACNACACACACCCCACACACACACACACACCACACACACACACACACCACACACACACCACACACACACACACACCCACACCACACACACCACACACACCACACACACCACACACCACACACACACACACACACCACCACACACACCACACACACCACACACACACCACACACACACACCACACACACCACCACACACACCACACACACATAACACACACACCACACACCAACACACCACACACACACCTCCAACACACACCACACACACACACACACACACCACACACACCACACACCACACACACNACCACACACACACACCACACACACCACACACACACCACACCACACACCCACCTANACTACACACCACACACACCACACACATCACACACCGCACACACACCACACAACCCACACACCACACACACCCCACACACACACACCACACACACACCACACACACACACACACACACACCACACACACACACCACACAACACACACACACCACACACACCAACACACACACACACACACCACACACACACCCACCACACCACACACACACACACACCACACACACCACACACACNACACACACACACACACACCACACACAACACACCACACACACACCACACACACACCACACACACACACACACCACCACCACACCACAACACACACCACACACACACCACACACACACACCACACACACACACATCACACACACCACACACCACACACACACACACCNACACCACACNCACACCACGAAACACCACTCACCCACACACACACACACACCACCCACCACACACACACACTCACACACCACACACACACACCACACCACACACACCCACACCCACACACCATACNACAACTCGCACAACACCAGCCAACACACACACACACACACCACACACACCACACACACTCACCACCACACACACCACACACACACCACACACACCACACACACATCCACACACACACCCCACACACTCCCCACCACACTCACCACACACAACTCACCACACCCACACTCACCACACACACACACCAACATACACGC